>JBBBDQ010001502.1:2695000-2702500 GCA_037127315.1 Ascarosepion bandense
CCATAAATGGCAGCAGTACTACATGCACGGACGGATGGTTGACTTGTATATATGCAGGATGGATTCAGGTGGAAAAAACATCCTGGATCGACATAGTGACCCAACCTTCTTAGCAGTAGATTTTGCTATGGATTCAATATAGTGGTTCCATTTGAGGTCTGAGGACAGGGTAAGTCCGAGGAGGCGTAGTGTATTACTCTCAGGGAGAATCACTTGGTCCATGCTTATGGGAGGCAGGAGAGGTTGCCTGTAATGGTTGGCAGACAACAGCTTGGTCTTATATGAATTGAAGTTGACAAGCCACTTATGACGGTAAACTGCATCCAGCAACAAGGCATCTGATTGGGAGGTGGTGATGAGCATGGAACTACCTCTTAATTGCTGTTGTTCCCAGGTCCACTCTGACCCGGAGTTGTAGCACCTGTTAGGGTCCCAGCTATGGGAAAATAGCTAACCCCCAAACTATGGTCAAAACACTATGAAAGTATGAAAATACTTTTCTAGAAATATAATATATATAAAAATAGACATTTATAGAAAAATATACGCTTTTTAAAGAAAAATATTACAAACAAAATTTTCTTAAGAAAAAAATGATTGCCAGCAATTCATTTTTGAATACGAAAGTAGAAGACATCTTCAGTTTTCTAAAATAAAAAAAAATTGTCAAAATCTGACTAAATCAACTAAACCAATATCTTTAAACTCTTTTTCAGCATTAAATAACCCACATAGGTTGATATGCCGTTAAACAAAACTCAAATCCAAAATCCTACTCCACTAATAAACAAGGTTTTCCAACTTATAGAAAAAGTTCCATTAGAATCCCTTCGGAATAAAAAAAAAACATGAAAAAGAAAAATATTAAAAAGACGAAAACATTCTAGAATGCATTTCCACACACAACAAAAACAATACAGAATTATTTACAAAGATCAAAACACACCTAGAATTACTCAACAAAAATGACAAAATAAAATAAATCCTAAAAGACAACTAAAAGAATTAATAGCAAACGCCAGCCGCAAAATTAAAGATAGCACCCTAACCTTATCCAAATCCGAACAACATATAAACACATGGCGTTAACAAAATGCAACAAAAAAAAAATAAAGATATTAAGTATTCAACATAATAATAGAAGGAAAACACTTCAAGTTCGAAAACACATCTACATTCGAAATAAAAACGGATCTGAGCTGCAACTCGAAAAATGTAGTTTAGACTATAAAATGCGATAAATGCGCAAAATATACGTGGGGGTGACGCAATGCCTGAATAAAAGTTTAGCCCTTCACAAAAGTAATATCAAAATAGCAAATAACAGGAAATTGTATGCCTCTTAACATTTACATGAATGCAATGGAGATAAATTCAGATTAATTCATATCTACCAAAATGCAGATTATGACAAACTCATAATGCAGGAAGATATATCCAAAAAAATTAAAAGCCTTCGCTCAACGAAAAACATGAAAAACCTAAAACACACACACCGAAAATAAAACAAAACAAAAACACACACTTATACACACACACACACACCAAATTCAAATAGTATCCCCAAAGCAATAAAAAGAAACAGATGATTCACAAAAAACAATTTGAAAGCATAAAGACGAAATAAAAAAACGCTCAAACATACACACACACACACACTCACACACTTCGAATAGTATCCTCAAAAATATAAAAAGAACCAGATGACCCATAGAAAACAATTTTAAACTAATTTATCCAGTCAGTAAAAAATTCCTCGATAAGGAATGCGCCGTCAGAAGAAACATAACGCGCTAGTGTGAAAAACCGCCAACCCCACAACCAATTCAACCCTGTGGTCACCACTTGACTTATCTATTTATGCACGATACCTTGACCAACAGAAAAGCAATCGGATCTCGATACGTAATTTGTTTTTTTTTTTAAATCATACCAACCTAAGCAAGGCATTCCACTGCCACTATAGCGCAGGCGGTTACATAGAGCGATTGGGTGTAGGAAATGTCAGGAGGAGGGCCATAGACGAGGTAGGATGTACATAGGGAGAGTGTTGGAGAGAATGGGTGCGTGTTAGTGTGTTAGGAGGTGTCTAATTGACCTTACATTTAAACTCCTGGAGGTTGTAGCCGTCGGGGAACTAATCATGCGGAAGGGAATTCCACAGGCGGGAAGTGCGAGAAAAGAAGCTATTGGAGTAGAAATTGCGGTTACATTTCATCGGTTTCACTGTAAAAGGGTGGGACCTATTTGCCAATCTAGTATCTCGTGCAAACTCACACCTAGAAAGCCGTGAAAGTATTTATAGAAGAGGCAGACGGAAGCCACGTTACGCAGGTGAGAGAGTGACTGCAGGCGGTCAGCTAAGTCGGTATCAATCACATTACACACTCTCCGCTGTATTTTGTCAAGAACCCTGAGGAGAATAGAAGGGGCACCAGAGACCAGATGTGGCAGAAGTATTCAATACACGGGAGGACGGTAGATTTATATATGTGCAGTATAGATTCAGACGGGAAGAATTTCCGGGCCCTGCACAGAGAGCCGACTTTCATAGCATCGGATTTAGCAATGGATTCGACGTAGTCATTCCACTTGAGGTTCGCTGAGAGTCTCAGGCCAAGCAGGCGTAGTGTTTTACTCTTTGAGAGGCAAGCCTGGTCCATGCTAATGGGAGGGAGGTGCAGTTGTCTGTGGTGGTTAATTGACAGCAGCTTCGTTTTGGAAGAATTGTATTTTACTAGCCATTTCTTACCCCAATCCACCACGGATTGGAGGTCCTTTTCAAGCTCGGCGGCGAGTTTCGCCTGGTCATCAACGCCAGACTTTTGATCGAGGCGAGAGTAAACTGTGGTGTCAGGCGAGAGTAAACTGTGGTGTCAGACGAGAGTAAACTGTGGTCTGCACAAGTTTATTCGCTTGAAAAGAGTAAACTTGAAGCACGTGTAGCGTCACAAATACCATTATGGACACTTAATGTATCATAACATGTACAATAACAACAACAATAAATATACACTTTAAAGAAAACGTTCACGGCTTCTCACACTTTTTTTTATTTTATACCAATTTCACTCGTTGGAACAACTTTATGTTTTTAATATATATATATATATATTATTATTATGGACTCCCCCGTCGATTTCGACGTATGAGTGCCTAAGTTAGGCTGCCACACAAAGAATTGTTTTGAGTGGTGAAGGCTTGTGTAGCAGTGGTGAAGGCTTGTGTAGCACCATCTACAATTTTTGGAACAGCTGATAACAAACAATCGGTGCAGAAGTTCGCCACAGATCGCATGAACAGCAGACCTCAGTTATTTAACCCATAACTGGAGGAAAGGCTACCAGTGCGTAAGTGAATGCAGAGTGTTCGACTGGAAGTGGAACTCGGTACAACGATTTCCCTTCCGAGCCGACATCCACTGCACCACAACGCACATCCGTCAATAAATGCTTACAGCACCTGGTATTTCCAAGCAGTCACCCATCTAAATACTGACCAGTCTCAACATTGCTTAACTTCGTTAATATTTATATATATCTAACATCCCCTCCTCCCACATATATGCCTACAATGTTATAACTCCGCTAGAATTTGTTTTCTAGGTCAAAAGTAGAAACTTACTTTCTTTTTTTTTCTGAGATTAGATCACTTACAGTGGTGCGCAGTAATACAAATCTATTTTCGGGATATATGTTGAAATTTGTTTAGACTTGTTTCTAGACTTCAAAAATATTGTGTCAGCTGTGATTGCATCAAAGTTTTATCATGCCGCCACACTATTATCTCGACTGTCAATTAGTTGTCATACGGCCATTGTCTATGATTTCCAAGAAAGTGTACAAAATTTTGTAAAGCTGCAGGAACACACTGGCAAGCCTTACAGAGAGATCGTGAATATTTTTTGGGTAAGCCTTTCAGCTGACAGTCGAGTTATCAAGGCGAATAAAGAAATTGGCTTCATCAGTCCAAAACGTAAAGGAGAAAGCGGTCGAAAGAGAAAAATATTTTGTTTCAATTAATTTATACAAGGGTGTACATTAATTGGGATATTATAACTAAAACGAAATCTTACAATGATAAAGGCGATATATGTAATTTAATGATTCGTAGAAAAAATTAGTTACCCTAAAATACTTAAATATGTCATTAATCAAGAGAAATTAGTTGATTGTCACATATGGACATGATAATAAATATCTGTTGAGATACATTGATTTTCTTGTAAATTATGACCTTCCCATTTTTAAGTAAGAGTTACTATGGCCTCTAGGTACATATATTTTAATATAAAACAGTTTTATTTAACATGATTCGAACCTGCGACCCCTAATAACATAAGAAAAGTCACTAATTATTCTGGTGCGTCTTCGATCGCTCAAACACGAAGGACTCCACAATCGGTTGAAAGTTAAATCAAGCCTTATATACACATTTTTCGATTTTTCGTAAATAACTATATCTGTACTGAAATGTTATATATATACAGTACTGTGCAAAAGTATTAGGACAACAACTATTGTGTCTTTTATGAGGTATACTGGCAGAAAATAAACAATTTAATTAAAGTAATTTTATTTGATTTACTAAACAAATGCTTTACCAAGAAAAAATACTAGTTACAAAATAAATTTAATATTTAGTATAATAGCCTTCTGCTTTGATCACATACTTCATTCTGTCAGGCATTGACATCACAAGCTTCTTTTTCAATGTATCTAATGGTATCTCCTGCCAAGCAGACTTTTTTGTTCCCAAAGTGTGTTTCTTGCGAAGTAACATTAGATTTATCAATTTGTGAGGTGGGGATAAGAAAAAAGTCAGTCATATGCAAGGATAATAGGATAATGAGTATTTTCGAAATAACTTGTTTAATAGAAAATAGGAAAAATGAAATATAACTTCTTTTTAATACATTTCTTTTACACCTACTTTTAAATAATCAATATTTATTAGCAATTTACTTGGCTTTTTACTCTGTATTTGAATTTCAGTGAGGTTTTTAGAAAAATTACCCCTGTCCTAATACTTTTGCACACTACCGGTAGTGTGCAAAAGTGTTAGGACAGCGGTGATTTTAAACTTTATTTTGATGCCTCATAAAAGATAAAATAGTTCTTGCCCAAATACTTTTGCACAGTAATCTATATATATACACACACACACACACACACACACACACACACACACACACACACACACATATATATATATATATATATATATATATATATATATAATGCCTAATTAACAACCGAATATCTACTAAATACACGTATTTAAAAATAATGTTCAATCAAATAAATTACCTATATCCTTTGTTAACTTCATTTCGTCAATCTCTGCAACTTTCCGTAATATATATATATATATATATATATCCCAAAAAATAAGGAACGAAGAAAATGTTTGCAACATTCAAAACATTAGTTTAAAACAGTTCTCAATATAAAAATAGAGCAATGAATATTTATTATAAATTATATTGTAGAACATGTACAAACTACAATCTACTACAAAAGTGCATATTTTGTTTCGACGTTGAAAGAACAATGTCCCATCAGGTAGTAATGATCGTAATTACCTGAATCACCTCTTAAAGCCGACATTTAAAAGTGGGGTTACGACACCGATGTGAATACCGACTGCCAATGCAGGCAATAACAAACTATTAAACGTCTTCCAGTTTGCTCCCAGTCTTGAAGAACCATGCTTATTTAACGACCTTGAAACCATAACACGAAATGATCAATAACAACCCAGACAAGGCTCTGTGATCAAAATTGGATAGGCGTAGTTTAGCAGCTGGATAAGAAGAGAATATATAATGTTATTTTCCCTAGTTTTTTTAAAATCATTTCACCCCGAGCAAAGCATTCCACTGCCACTATTGCGCAGGGGATTACATAGGGGAAAATGATGAGAAAGAGTGCTTAGTCAAAGGAAATGTCGAAAGGAGGGTGCTGGACGGATGTGGATACCGAGGATGAGGGTTGAGTAGATGGGAAGAGTGTTTGAGAGAATGGATGCGTGTTAGTGTTAGGAGGTGTCTATTGACCTTACATTTAAACTCCTGGAGATTGTAGCTCTCGGGGAAGCAAGTATGGAGAAGGGAATTCTACAGGTGGGAAGTACGAGAAAAGAATCTGTTGGAGTAGAAATTGAGGTTTCATTTTATCGGTTTCACTGTAAAAGGGTGGGACCTAGTTTCTAATCTAGTATCTCGTTCAAATTCGTAACTAGGGGGCACCAGTGACCTAAGTTCCCCGGAGCAGAAGCCGTGATAGTATTTATAGAAGAGGAACAGGGAAGCCACGTTACGCCTGTGAGAGAGTGTCTGAAGCCGGTCTGCCAAGTCGGTGTCTCTCACATTACAGGTTATCTGTTGTATTTTGTCAAGAACCCCGAGGAGGCAGGAGCACCCGACCAGATGTGGCACATTTATATATGTGTAAGATGGAGTCGGACGGGAAAACCTTCCTGGCCCTGCACAGAGAACCGACTTTCATATCAGCGGATTTAGCAATGGATTCGATATAGTCAATTCCACTTGAGGTCCGCTGAGAGTGTGAGGGCCAACGAGGCGTAGTGTTTTACTCTCTGGGATGCAAGCCTGTTCCATGCTAAAGGGAGGTAGGTGCGATTGTCGGTGATGGTTAATTGATAGCAGCTTCGTTTTACCCTAAAGTATTTAACATTTAAGAAAATAATTTGAGCATTTTAATATTTTATTTTAGAGTGAGTTAGTTGTCGTGTAGGGGATATCGTTTCGAAACGGAAACACGGACCAGAACAGATCGGCTTTTATAGCCCGGCGTTGCTCGGGTGTGATGAAGGCTTTAAAACTAATCCATGGTCCTGGAGCTCAGGCTCTTTGGACGTTGGAAATAGTTGTTTCCAGTTAAAGTGAAACTGTAGACTGAAAGAAAAATGAATGGATCTAAGTCAAATTTTGATTTCCTGTTATCGATATCAAATAAGATTTTTTTCGTCGTAAACTGAATTTTGAAGGCTAAATATGTCCTCTGAGTAAATGGTATCATGGCTGAGACTAAGAACTACAAATATACCTACTTAGAGCCAAACCCGAAGCAAAATCTAAAATAAAAGGGCTGAAAAAATACATACATAATCAAACACACGCACAAATATCTTGCCTTTTATATGTATAAATTATCGATTTTCTGCACTATTGTAAGAACTACAACCTTGAAACTTCTGAATATCGTTTCTCATGTCTTTGTCTATGAGTGTATCAAATTTGATTAAAATCGGACCTCTCCTTCTATAACCTGATTTTTTCGATTATCGATTTTCGATATTTATTGGGGGAACGTCGACACAAAACCTAGCTAAGAACATTCGCAGACGCTTATAGTACAACTGTGTAAATTTTCAAGAAAATCGGTTCAGCCGTTTTGGAGTCTATAGGTAATGGGCACACACACAGACATACACACACAAAGTTCCATTTATAAATAAGTTTAGATTTGGTAACCG
>JBBBDQ010001502.1:2705000-2762500 GCA_037127315.1 Ascarosepion bandense
ATAAATAAATAAATAAATAAGAAAGAAAGAAAGAAAGAAAGAAAGAAAGAAAGAAAGAACAGAATATGTATCAATATCATCCTACCTGTCTAGCTATCTATTTATCTATCTCAGTCTGTTTATATCGATCTATCTGAATATTTTGGAACCCGGTGGAAAATAAAATAATGCTTTCCAATTCGTGTTTTGTTCTTTTCATTTTTTTCAAGAAAATCTAAAGAACTTTGTCTATAGCTGATCGATATCAGTGTCAGTATGAAATAGAATGCAGGTTTTTTCTAACGACTGATCGCGTATATAAATCGTGTTCTAAAGTGTCAGATTAATTAAGAATCAAAATATCAGTCAGTTAAGTTCTATACGTGATACACGCTTGGGCGATCATGTCTCTTTCGAGACACGACTGACTGGGCAGAAGATTATCCCGCGGTAGGTTGCCATTATCTTCTGCGGTAGATTGGTTACCCGTCAAGGCTATAGAATCAAATCTGTCCTGTTATTTAACCCATAACTGGAGAGAAGTGTTGGATTAATACCTTTCGCAAGGGTATTTGTGCGTAAGTGAATGCAAGGAATTCAACTGGAATTTGAACTCGGCTCCCCGATTTCTGGTTCCGATTCGATATTTTATTGCACCACAACGCACATCATTATATTCTTTGTTTTAAACGCAATTTAAAGGTCATAAAGATTGTGTTCAAAGCATGAAACAAACTGTCCCCCACGATGTTGACTTCACTATCCAATTTTATAGTTCCATACTCTCTATACCGGATATTAAGCAGTTTTACCAATTAATATGACATACCTTAAAACTATATACTCATTATATATATATATATGACGCGACTTCGGTCGGGTTTCAATCCTGGGTTAGAAGCAATCGGAGTCTAACCGTACTGATGAGCTGTGATACAGCGAAACAGATCTGTCTGCGGATGACTATTTACGCTCTCACACCCTGAATGAGCACTCTGGAAGAATGGTAGACTTTAAAAAACAATAGATACCCTGGCATGTACGCATCGCTCATTCACTAATGAATTAGAGAACTCTGGCTATTGGGCGTGTATAGTGATAATATACATGCTAAAAAGTCTGCCTCTTCTACCGTGCGCCCATGGCCCAGGGGTAGAATCGCCGACTGACGCCACTTCGGTCGGGTTTCAATCCTGGGTTACTGATGAGCTGTGATACAGCGAAACAGATCTGTCTGCGGATGTATATATGTGTGTGTGTGTGTATTGGAGGACTGTGGAGAAATGGTAGACTTTACAAAAACAGTATCTACTGAAGCATCTACACATCATTCATTCAATAATGAATTTGAACACTCTCAGTTACTGGCGTATGTGTACATTGTATATAAGATATATAAAAATCCGCCTTCCTCTACTGACCGCCCATCGCTGAGAGGTAGAATCACCGATTTATGTCAATTCGGTCGGGTTTCAACCCTGGCTTGAAGCAACTGGATTTCTAACTGATCTGATGAGCTGTGATAGAGCGAAACAGACCTGTCGGCGGATGACTACAAGAAGGAAATTACTGGAAAGTAATTGAAACTCACTTGAAGAGAGCTGAATATATAATGCTCCCCATCTTAATAATATTTCCGCCGAGCTTCTCTACGGCATATTTTTTCATGTGTCCCTTTTGAATTTATATTTAAATTGAGGTCATCAGGAGAGAATGTGCACCGTTTAGGAGCCTTTCTTTCTCATATATATATATATATACCACAACTCTATCCTGTAGACTTACTTGCTAACTTTCTGATCATATTTCATTTAAACATTTTCTAGAAATACATAGCCATGTAAGTAATATTAGACAGATTTTAGTCGATAACACAATAATACTCACTCATACGCACAGTGAAATGAAACTTCAGATATTAGAGGCTATTTCTGCATTAAATCAAAACAACCTACACTTAATAAAATCATATTTCAATCTAGGCCCAACACATTACATTGCATTTAGACATATGGTTCTGTTTACATTTTGGTCTCTCACGCGGTGTGACATCATAGAACCGCATTACAAATTAACGCACTGCGTCTGCTATTCGGTTACTGTTATCGTTGCATAGCAATGTTTTCTGTCAACACAACATAATATCATCTTTGATAGTGTATGTCTTTATGTTAAATTCCCTGTAACCTCTCTGAAGATGGGTCTTGTCAGCCGATAGAACCAACATAACAAATGATTATCTAAATATCTAACAATTGTTTTCTGTATTGTCACCTGAAATTAAAGCAAAAATAGGATGTTATGAATTAAACATAAGAGACATTCACTGTTTCGTATAATTTAACAGTATATGTTTCGAATATATATATATATATATATATATATATATATATATATATATATACTAGTAGTATAGCCCTGCGTTGCTCGGGTGTAATGAAAGCTTTAAAACTAATCCGTGGTCCTGGAGCTCAGACTCTTTGGACGTTGGCACGAAACACTAAAAAGCAATAGTTGTTTCCAGTTAAAGCGAAACTGTAGACTCAAAGAAAAATGAATGGATCTAAGTCAAATTTTGATTTCCTGGTATCGAGATCAAATAAGATTCTTTTGTCGTAAACTGAATTTTGAAGGCTAGAAATAAGTCCTTTGAGTAAATGGCATCATGGATGAGACTAAGAAGTATAATTATACCTACTTAGAGCCAAACTAGAAGCAAAAACTGAAATAAAAGGGCTGAAAAAAATACAGATATACAGGCAGATAAACAGACACACACTCAAACACCTTTCCTTATATATATATATATATATATATATATTATCGATTTTTTGCACTATTGTAAGAACTGCAACCTTGAAACTTCTGAATATCGTTTCCTGTGTCTTTGTCTACGAGTGTATCAAATTTGATTAAAATCGGACCACTCCTTCTATAACCCAATTTTTTCGATTATCGATTTTCGATATTTATCGGGGGGACCTCAACACGAAACGTAGCTAAGAACACTCGCAGACGCTTATAGTCCAAATGTGTAAATTTTCAAGAAAATCGGTTCAGACGTTTCGGTGCCTATAGGTAACGCCACACAAACACACATACACACACAGAGACAAATTTCCATTTATAAATAAGTTTATCTATCTCTCTATCTCTCTCTCTCTCTCTCTCTTTATATATATATATATATATATATATATATATATATATATTATACACACGCATATATATATATATATATATATATATATATATATATACATATATGTATATATATATATATATATTTATATATATATGTGTTTGTGTGTGTTTGTAAACCCTATTAAGCTAGAGAATACAATTATTTTGGGCGGGAAAAGTAACCGAATTTATAAAAATGGGAAAATAAATATGAACAGATTCAAAGAATACAAATTGCTTTTGTTGGGAGAAGTAAGCGAATTTATCAAGAGTGAAATACAGCACACTCGTGAATGAACTTAACACGCAGAAAGAATACACTAAACGGGTGAAAAACAAATATGAAAAATATATTCGACAAGTACATTCAAAATATGACTCACTAAAGGAAGCTATAGTGACATCAGCAAACAACGTTGACTTCAGGAAATCAGACGCAGAAGAAATAACGAGTGGATGACTGAAGAGAGTCTAGACATGGTGCAAAGGAGACGGAAAATGATGCCAAGACATGGAAGAAAATACAGGAAACTACACAAAGAAATAAGGAACAAATGCAGACCGGCGAAAGAGGAATGGCTCAACGACAAATGAGCAGAGGTTGAGAGACTGAGCAAGACTAATAAAGCAGACATACATAAAGAGATAAGAAAACTGACATGACAAACAACCTACTCCTCAACAGGATGTATAAAATCCAAAGATGGAATGACAGGATCGGAGAAAGAGGAAATACTCCAGCGATGTGAAAATTATATAAAAGAACTTTTCTACGACAAGAGATAGCAACCGATAATACACAAAGATGAGGACGGACCGGAAATATTAAAGTCCGAAGTCGAAGCTGCAATACGTAAACTGAACAGAAACAAAGCATCTGGTCCATACGGCATTGTAATAGAGCTTCTGATAGCCATGGAGGAATTCGACATAGAAAAAATTACAGAAATAATGAATGAAATTTATAATATGCAAGTATATTTTCATAGCACTGCCTAAAAAGCCAGGTGACAACGAGTGTTAACTCCCCCGAACTATCAGCTTAATGAATCTTATTACAAAACTGATCGTTCGAATACTGATAAATAGAGCAAGAAGCAGAATCAAGCTAGAGACAGGACAACAATAGTGCGGGTTCCTCAAATACACTGGAACAAGGAACGCCATATTTAAGATTAGGATGTTCTCTGAAAAGGGCAATACAAATAAATAAGTACTTCTGATTTATCGATTATGCGAAGGCGTTCGACCAAAAAAATTGACAAGGCATTGCTGGAGATGATCAGCAACCGATATATTTGGGAAACACATTAGGGTAATCAAGAATCGTTACTGGTAGCAAACCGCCTGCATACGGACAGGTAACGAATTCAGCAGATATACAAAGATAGAAAAGGGCGTAAGACAAGGAGGTGTCTTTTCACCGGATCTATTTAACTTGTACAGCGAGAATATTTTGAGGACCATAGATGTTATGCCAGGATTTGTCAACGGAGGCTGCATGACAAAATGCCCCAGATTTAATAAAAAAATATGTTATTATTGTCCAAAATATTTTTTGTTATTTAAATGTAATTTTTATATGTTGTAAAATTTTCGATGTTTTGGGAACATTTCAGCATCTTTTTTTAGATAAAATCACATTTATTTACAATTTCTTACGAAATTGAAATAATTGTTGTATTTTAATGAATCTTTCAGTAATTATGAATAAATTATGTCAATTATTTTAAAAACTGTCTATATTTGTAGAATATATTAGTAAAAAATATCTATGTTTTTCGCAGAACTTAATTTGAATCATCAATGTTTGGCATAGTCATAGAGCTGCTGGTAGCCCTGAAATAATTTGGTATAGAGAAAATTACAGAAATAAAAAATGGAATTTATAATGGTGCTGTAATACCAGATGACATCAGCAAGTCGATCTTCATAGGACAACATAAGAAGCCAGGAGCAAACGAGTGCGAACTCCACAGAACCATCAGTTTAATAAGCCATATAACAAAACTGATCGTCCGAATCCTGATGAATACAGCAAGAAGCAGAATCAGGCCAGAGATAGGACAAGAACAGTGTGGTTTCGTCAAAGACACAGGAACAAGGAATGCCATATTTATGATTAGGATGCTCTCTGAAAGGGCAATAAAATGAAGAAGGACTTATACCTGTGCTTTATTGATTATGCGAAGTCGTTTGATAAAATACGCCACAAAGATTTGATGGAAATGCTCGGCAGCCTTGACATATTTGGGAAACACTTTAGGGTAATCAAGAATCGCTACTGGCAGCAAACCGCCTGCATATGGACAGGTAACGAATTCAGCAGATATGCGAAGATAGAAAGGGGCGTAAGACAAGGATGTGTCTTTTCACCGGATCTATTAAACTTGTACAGCGAGAATATTTTGAGGACCATAGATGTTATGCTAGGATTTGTCAACGGAAGCTGCAATTTGAACAACATAAGATACGCAGACGATACAGTGCTTATTGCGGACACGGAAAAAAAACTACAAGACCTCCTACAAGAGGTAGCTGAAGAGAGTGACAAGAAAGGACTACAAATAAACTGCAAGAAAACCGAATGCATGCTCATCAGGCAAAAAAGCAACCCAAAATGCCAAATACGTGTGGAGAATATGAAAATCAAGCAGGTACAAAAATTTAACTGAGAAGTCTTCTAACCAAAAACGGAAAATGCAACGCAGTGATCCAAAGGCGAATTGGCATGGCAAAGACGCGTTCCAGAAACTGAGTTAAGTATTAAAACACAGGAAACATTCACTAGAAACAAAGAAGAGAGTAGTAGAATGCTATATGATGTCAGTTCCTCAATATGGCAGTGAAAGTTGGACAATATCAACAAAGATGAAAGGAAAACCTGAAGCAGCTGAAATGCGGTTCTACAGAAAGATGCTGCGGATATCATGGACCGAGTATGTGAGCAATGATGAGGTGTTGGAAAGAATGGAAACGAAAAGGAAATTAATATTGAGCACCAAGAAGAGACAAGTGAAGTTCCTTCGATATGCAATAAGGAAAGGAGGGCTTGGAGAACCTGATACTAGCAGGTCCAGATAGATAGGGATAGAGACAGAGGAAAACAGCGGATAACATATTTGAAGGGCCTGAGCAGGTGGATAACAGAACGGGGGCTGCGAGATGTTACAGGAGAAAGCGTGCTAACAGCCACCAGGGATAAGAAGACGTGAAGGGCCATGATCGCCTACATAGTGTAAGAAAAAGGCACATGGAAGAAGAAGAATTTAGTAAAAATATTTGTCAATGGGTTTGATTATATGTGATCCTAGTCAAAATACAGCTTTGATGATTTCCTATATATATATATATATATATATATATATTGTGTGTATTTTGGCAGCATTTTTTCATTAATGCAGGTTTCATTGAATAATATAGACAAGTTTTGTCTATTAATTTTGTGTAGGATCCGTTCATACCGTCTGATATACTTGATGGTGATGTCGTTGAAAGACAACAAAAAATCACAGTATTTGTTGAATTTTTTATCGGGTCTAAGCTTTCGGCTCACATAAGCCATTATCAAAGAGTAAATATTAACACACAGTAAACATAGAACATTTAAGCTATTAACAATAAAGATAATTGAATTGAAAATATAAGTCCATCCCTACCGTGGCGGTATATATATATACTAAATACAAAAGAGGAAAAACGAGATCCCATTAATATTAATTTAATTAATATTTAAATTAATCCTGGTGAATGGCTTGATGTAAATCGTAATTTGGTCTATTTACAGAGCCAAATATGTATATTATATCAAATAAACTTTCGGATTCTACATACGTTGTATAGGTATTTCAGCAAGAAAAATGTCGCTTCTTCAGCAACGATCAAAACCAAAAGATTTATTTCAAATATGATAAAAAAATTCACGTACCACAGCATGTCTATACACAGGAAGTCTACATAAAACAAAAAGCAAAAACAAAAAAAACAAAAAAAAACGGAGGGATTTCAGAAAGAAAAAAATATAAATTTATCTTCCAAATTAATACAGACGTAATCTAAAAATTGTTCTCTGAATATCAAGACTTAAATTTTTTTTCTCAGCGTCTCGGTATCTAATCTGGACGATAAATTAAAAAAAAATGTTTTTCTCTCAAAAATATCCCCTCTTTTTTATGTACACTTCCTGTGTATTTGGAAATAAAATTTTTGTTTTGGGCAACTTCCGGTATGTGAATTTTATACCATATTTGAAATAAAATTTTTGTTTTGATCTTTTTAAAGAAGCTAGATTTTTCTCGCTGAACTAGGTATACAACTTATGTAGAAATCAAAATTTTATTTTATATATATATATAGTGTATCGAGGCAGCAGATCATTTTCGAAACATATATTGTTAAATATTACAGGCAATGAATATCTGTTATATTTAATCAGGAGCCGTTCTAAACATCCTATTTTGGCTTTAATTTCAGGTGAAAATAAAGACAACAATTGTCCAACATTTCGATATTTTTATTGTGTTAGTTCTAAGCTTTCGGCTCACATGAGCCATCTTCAGAGAGGTTACAGGGACGTTAACATAAAGACATTAACCATCAAATATCATATTATCTTGTGTTGATATAAAACTTTGCTATGCGACGATAATAGTCACCAAATAGCAGACGCAGGTCGTAACTTTGTAAAAATGACCAAAACTCGTCGGTGCACACCCCGGCTCCGCGCAGATGTTCCGGTAGAAAACTAAAAACAGCAAAATAAAAACGAAAACTACAAAAAAAAAAATGAAACTGAAGGTTGACTTTTGAAATTTTCGATTCACTAATGTCAGTCAACAGAAATCAAAAGAATTCGATGATACTGCAGGAATATATAAACAAAACAGTTGGATAGTCAGTTGTGAATTTAAAAGAACGGACATCCCCCAATATAAACTGGTGACCACGATGATTAGATGGTTGCGTGTTCGGATCACGTAGGGATACTCCACTATAAACTGGTGACTACCCGTTGGGATTTTCAAAACACACACACACACACACACACACACACACACACACACACACACATATATATATATATATATATATATACACACAAAAAAAAAATTACTTTCGGCAAAATTTGAATATTTCTTGCAACACAAGCTCAACATGGCAACGGACGCGGAAGAAACTTCAACAAATCAGAACCAACGCATGGCTATTCCCACAGTGAGAAAAAATTTCACTACCACTGATCGCCTTTTCAACAAGGACCAAAAACCAAAAGATTCCATCGAATCAAGACGGGATTTCGATAACTACCCATCTTGTACCGAGGAAACTAAGTCTAGTAGAACTGTTAAATGGAAGAAAGAAAACACATATTTTTATGTCTAACAAAAAAAAAAAAAAAGAAAAAAAAAGAGAGTTAGTGATAGATGTGAACCGGCTATCTAGCTATTTGTATATATATATAACAGGACAGATTGGGTTCTATAGCCTTGGTCGGCAACCAGTCTACAGCAGAAATCAATGGCAACCTACTGCGGGATAATCTTCTGCCCAATCAGTCATGTCTCTTTGGAGACATAATCGCCATAACCGTGTATCACGTATCGCCCTTAACTGATTGACTGACAAGCGTGGCAGAAAGGTTTCGTCAATTTACACTTGAATTAGCTAGATGTAACCGTAAGTTCTACGCTAACAGTTTCTTCTATTTCCTCGCTTGTGAAAAGTTGTTCCGGTTTTTTTCCTTGTTAACACTGTTCTTCAAAAAATTAATTTCAATGTCAATCGTTATCGTGTGTCCTCTCAATTCTTAATTTTTTATTTTCCCTTTTCTTTAATATGTTTTTCTCACATTCTCTAACACTCAATGTCTTAGTGGCTTTAATAGGTTGCCATTGCTTTCTGCGGTAGATTGGTTGCCAGCCAAGGCTATAGAACTCAATCTGTCTTGTTAGAAAAGGTGTATTAGATTATATTATTAAGTAATAATTATTAGGGGGATCAGTTTACTACTTCATAACAATAGAAAACAGATCCCCCACTTTATACCCAGTATCAGTTTTAAGTATGTTTGCAACTATTACAAGTCAGTTAAGGGCCATACGTGATACACGCTTTGGGCGATCATGTCTTGAGAGAGACATGACTGACTGGGCTGAAGATTATCGCGCAGTAGGTAGACTGTAGAAACCAATCTGCCCTGCTATTTAACCCACAACTGGAGTGAAGAGACGGAGAAGTACGTTTCCTAAGGGTATTTGCGCGTAAGTGAATGCAGGGAATTCAACTGGTATTCGAACTCGGCTCACCAATTTCTCGTTCAGAGCCGATAACCACTGTGCCACAACGCACATCGCTTTGGGGTTTAAAGGATTTTAAAAAAGTTGCAAAGCAGAGATGGTAAACCAGTTCAGGGTGCGTTTTTTTATAATTCCGTGTTGGTTCTGCGTTGGTTGTTGTTCATGGCGGTGAAATAAGAAAATAGTTTCCCAATAAAATTGTGTATATGTGTGTGCAAATTTTCTGTCTGTCTGTCTGACTGTCTCTCTCTCTCTCTCCCTCTCTCTCTCTCTCTCTCTCTCTCTGTACATGAGTGTGTGTATGCGTGTGTGTGTGTGTGTGTGTGTGTGTGTGTGTTTGATAGTGTGTGCTCAGATGGTGATTTTGATAACATATTCCTCTTTATCTCATCGTCAAAAAATTATTTTATTGGAGTGGAACGTAAGCCAAGAGGTGGGTTCTTGTTATTCCTTTAAAAAAATACATTTGATGATGTTCTCTCTAAAAATAATAATAATGAAAATGTTTCCAAAAACGCTTCTTATTTTTATTTTCTGGAGATCATTTTTCATTGACTAAAGCGGTTAAGTAACACTCATTTTCTGTTCTGCATAATATGGCTGCTTTATTTCATGAAAAACGTTCAACATTTCGAGGCTGATTACGCCGAAAAGACAAAAAAAAAACGCTTTCGACATAGTTTTCATTCGCGAATCAATATAGTTACCATTCGGGGTGCAAAAAAAAACTTCTTTTATTTGTTTTTCCACGGTACAGACCTGGCATAGATATAAGGGTAAACAAACTGAATTCGTAACGCCACAAATTTTCCTAATTTTGGATTGAAAAGGGTCGAATGCACGGGAAACATGATTGACCAATATGTCATTCTCTGAAAAAAGTGGAATAAAAGTGAAACATGTTAGATTTTATATTTGTTAACTATCCTATCATTCAGTCGAAATCTGAGCAATATTTGATCTGTATTTGACCCAATTCATTTTGTCCAAATATAGAAACCACTTAAATCAGTTTTCTAAGCTTTGATAAAGGCAAATCAGGTTAAAATGATAAACGTTTCCTATTTGTTCTTTATCCTATCATTCTGTCAAATTCTGATCCATATTTGAACTGTATTTGTTCCCAATTCATTTTCTCCGAATATGGATACTACTTAGTCCAACAGCTACAATCTCCAGGAGTTTAAATGTTAGGTCAATAGACACCTTCTATCACACTAGCTTGCATCTATTCTCTCAAAAAACTCCCACCATCTATCCAACACTCATTCTCGGTATCCTTACCCGTCTATCACCCTCCTTCTGATATTTCCTATATCTAACCATCGTTTCTCATCACGTTCCCCCCTATGTAACCCCCTGCGCAATAGTGGCAGTGGAATGCCTTGCTCGGGGTGAAACGATTAAAAAAAAAGAAAAGAATGCATGAAAATTCTAAGCTTTAATAAAAGTGAAACATGTTAGATTGATAAACGTTTTCTATTTGTTCTTTATCCTATCATTCTGTCGAATTCTGATCTATATTTGAACTGTATTTGATCCCAATTCATTTTGTCCGAATATGGAAACTACTTAAAAGGCATCAATATTCTAAGATTTAACAAAAGTGAAACATGTTAAAATGATAAACGTTTTCTATTTGTTCTTAACCGACCATTCTGCCGAATTCTGATCTATATTTGATCTTTATATTATTCTAATTCATCTCGTCCGAATATGGAAACTACTAGATGGGTTACCGCCTGGGAAAAACCAGGTACGGCAAACCTGGATGGTGTTATGGAAAACGGCTCGGAATGGTTAGTCAGGGCTGAGTTCAAATTCCCGTTTGGTTATTTCAATAACTTTTGCTAAAATACCATGGGAAATAAATGAATTTATTTTTTAGTTTCTCCAGTTATGGAGAGAGAAGAAAGACATACATAACTAAACCAGTATTATCTTTTAAAATAAAATCTTCAATCTAAACATATTTTCTGATTTTATATAACTTGAAAAGTGGTGATAAGCCGAAAAAAGTTTATTTATATAACGTACGTTTATAATGTCTCATCTTTTACTCAACGTCTAAAAAAGCCCTCATCAATTTACCCATGCAGCTAGATTGGCAACTAGGTCTCCCTGTGTAATATAGCAATCTGGCCCCACCCGAGGAAGGTTGATGCAATCGATGGTGTTTCCCGTCGGTGAAGGGGTCGGCGAACGACAAGACAGGTGTTTGAGAAATACATCCTGTCGGGGCCTGGAGCGGATGTCGCAGGGTTATGAGTCGGGCTCGTTTGACCTTATTTCCGACAGCGGCGGAAATGACTACGGAGGCAAACAGAACAGGTGTCTCTTGGAATTACGTGGGCGTTGCGTGGGCGAGGCAAAACCGGAAGGAAAAGTCCCGGTTCTAGAAGACTATAAAAAGACCTCGACACACGGATTCGCCAGCAGAGAACGGCCAGTGGAAGCAGTGAGACACCACAGGCAAGACTACACTCCCGTCGACCCATTCTATGTGCGCTCTCACTCTTCCATTCTCTGTTCCACACGGGTTCGTCGTCAGGAATAAAAATATAACCTTATATTTTTATATATGCGTGTTCTCGTTGTTTGTCGTCGTACGGCGATATATAACACCTGTTTTAATGTCAAAATAGGCAAATGTAACCACCAATTTTACTGTAGGAGTTTCTTTCGTCTCACTTCCGGCCTATGGAACTCCTTTCCCTATGCTTACTTGCTCGATATCTACAATCTCCAGGAGTGTAAATGCAAAGTAAATTGCCGTCTTCTATCACCGTAACTTTCACTTCTCTCTTATCTTTTCTACAACATCACCTATACTGATTTTTCTCTGGCCTCCGACTCCCTATATTGAAACTCCTCGCGCACCAGTGGTAGTACTACCTTGTTTTGGGTGAAATGATTCTAAAAAAATCTCTTCCTTTTTCTTTTTCTTTTTTTCATCAATTCACCCCAAGCAAGGCGGTAACGCCACTGATGCGCTGGAGGCTACATAAGAGAGTTAAAGTTTTAGGCAGAAGGAGAGTGAAGAGAAACCGAACCAGCTACAGCGGGTAAAAGAGAAAGGGCAAAAGAAGGAAGGGTATACAGGTGTGATGACGGTCATCAAAGTAGAAAGTAAAAAAAGAACAAGATACACAGGGTCAGGTAGAAAGGGCTGGAATTAAATGGATAAGAGATGGGAATTGATTTTGCATTTCAATTCATGGAGGTTTTAGCCGTCAGGAAAGCGAGTATATGGAAGGGAGTTCCACAGACAGGAAGCGCGAGAAAAGAAGCTGGTGAAGTAGAATTGTCGGCTGCATTTTGGTGATCTAATTGTAAAAGGGTGGGACCTTGTTGCCAGGCTGGTTTCACGAGTAAATTCTTGTGGAGAGGGCACCAGTGACCCCAAGTTCGTTAGAGTAGAGGTAAGCCACATCCCGCCGATCAGAAATTCGCCGGAATCGAGCTGCAAGGTCGGGACAAATTACATTACAGATTCCCCTTCGGATTTTCCGACAAAGCTTTAATAAAAGTGAAACATATTAAATTGATAAAGGTTTTCTATTTTTTACTTTATCCTTTCTTTCTGTTTAAATCCAATCAATCAGTCAGTTAAGTGCCATACGTGATACACACTTAGGCGATCATGTCTCAAACGAGACATGGCTGACTGGGCAGAAGATTATACCGCAGTAGGTTGCTATTATTTTCTACGATAGACTAGTTGCTAACCAAAGCTACAGAACCCAATCTCTCCTGCTATTCAACCCATAGCTGAAAGGAGAAGAGATGTATTATATTACTAAGTAGTAATTAATGGGGGATCAGTTTATTACTTCATAACTATAGAAAACCTATCCCCCACTTTATGCCCAGTATCAGCTTTAAGTATGTTTCCAACTATTACATTCAGTCAGTCAGTTAAGTGCCATACGTGATACACGCTTTGGGTGATCATGTCTCGAAAGAGACATGACTGACTGGGCAGAAGATTATACCGCAGTAGGTTGCTATTATTTTTTACGATAGACTAGTTGCTAACCAAAGCTACAGAACCCAATCTCTCCTGCTATTCAACCCATAGCTGAAAGGAGAAGAGATGTATTATATTATTAAGTAGTAATTAATATGGATCAGTTTATTACTTTAAAACTATAGAAAACTGATCCCCCAATTTATGCCCAGTAGAAGTTTAAATTATGTTTTCAAGTATTATACTCCGTCAGTCAGTTAAATGTCATACATGTTATACGCTTGGGCGATCATGTCTCAAACGAGATATGGCTGACTGGGCAGAAGATTATACCACAGTAGGTTGCTAATATTTTCTCCGATAGACTAGTTGCTAACCAATGCTACAGAACCCTGCTATTCAACCCATAGCTGGAAGGAAAAGAGATGTATTATATTATTATGTAGTAATTAATGGGGGATCAGTTCATTACTTCATAACAACATAAAACCGATCCCTCACTTTATGCCCGGTAGCAGGTTTAATTATGTTTCTAACTATTATATTCAGTCAATCAGTTAAGTGCCATACGTGATACACGCTTGGGCGATCATGTCTCGAAAGAGACATGACTGACTGAGCAGAAGGTTATCCCACAATAGATTGCCATTACTTTCTACGGTAGACTGGTTGTCAGCCAAAGCTTATTAAGTAGTAATAATAATGGGAGATTAGTTCAGTACTTCAAAACAATAGAAAACCGATCCCCCACTTTATGCCCAGTAGAATTGTTTAGCCAAGGCTACAGAACCCAATCTATCCTATTATTTAACCCATAACTGGAGGGAAGAGACGGATTAATACCTTTCCCAGGGGTATTTGCGAGTAAGTGAATGCAGAGAATTTAACTGGAATTCGAACTCGGCTCCCAAATTTCTCGTTCCGAGTCGATATACATCCTTTTTTTTTAATATTTGATCCCAGTTCATTTGGACGATAAGTAACCATTGTCCACATTTATGATTGCGTTGTACAGGCATACATACTGAACTTGGCCCCTTTTACGAGCATCATGGAATGGAGGTGGTGGATTCATGCCTCCCTTGGCAGAAGAGAAAAGCATTTTGTTGTTCTTGTTTAGCTACGTATCAAACTCTATGTGTTATTTAATACCGAAATCTAAATATTTTTTCACAAGTTTATTATTTTTTTTCTATAATAATTTTTTTTTCTATAATAATTTACTATAATAACTTTTTTTACTATAATAATTTTTTCCTATAATAAGCCTTTAGTGATCTAAGTTTCGATAATTAACCCATAACTGGGGGAGAACTGGTAGATTTATATCATTCTCAATTGTATTAATGCGTGGTTCCATCTGAAATGGAACTTCGCTTTCTGATGAATAATTCTGAGACATTATCCATTATGCAACGTGCACATCAATGCTTATAGCATCTGATATTTCCAATTAGTCACCCATCTAGGTACTGACTAAATCCGAGCTTGCTTACCTTCGGTGATTTAACGTTATATGGACGTAAGCAAAGTGAAGAATATAAATTTTTCGGGAACTTGGTTTAATCTGTTTAGAGTTTGAATTTTGTTTAACGGCATATCAACCTCTGATATGCCAAAAAAGTCGGGTTTAATGTATTTTTTTTTAATGTTCAGTGATATTGAGAAGGTTGATTTAATCAGATTTTGATGAAAAGTTTCTTTCTTTTTCTTTTTTTCTTTTAGAAAACGGAAGATGTCTTCTAGTTTTGTATTAAAAAATGTTTTGATGAGAATATTTTTTCTTTCAAAAACGTGTTGTTATTAATATTTGTCCATCAAAAATGTAAATTTTTCTATAATTATTTATTTTTAGGTATATATTTTTATGAAAGTTTATTTTTATAATTTCAAAGTGTTTTGACTCCAGTTTGGGAGTTAACTATTAGCTGGGACCCTAACAGGTGCTACCACTCTGCGTCATGGTGAACCTGAGAACAGCAATTAAGAGGTGGTTCCATGCTCCTCACAACCTCTCAATCCATGCTCCTCACAACCTCTCACTCAGAGGCCTTGCTGCCGGATGCAGTTTACCGTCGTGTCCAGGACACAGAAGAAGAATAAGATATATTAACAATAAAAGATATTTAAATTTGTCGAGACGTTTGTGAAGATCGGGTTTTTACATCTATCTCAAATTTTTATTTATTTAGTTTTACATCGCCCATAAACTGTTCCTATTACACGGACTTGGTGATAGTTTACTTAGCAAATATGGCCGCCGCTTTCGATTGATGTGGTAAGTAACGATGCATTAAAGAATAACAACATCAAAATAAAAAACTTTAACCAATGATAATTTAGTCTCTGACCCTACGTTCCTTGTAGTTCAATGGATATCGGTTAGGAGTGGGAAATCAGAGTGAGGAGTTCGAATTACTCGCAAATACCTTGGGAATATGCGTTGTGGTACAGTGGATATCGGCTCGGAACAAGAAACCGGCGAGCCGAGTTCGAATTCCAGTTGAATCCATTGTATTCACTTACGCGCAAATACCCTTGGGAAAGGTATTAATGCGTCTCTTCCAGTTATGGGTTAAATAGTAGGACAGATTGGGTTCTATAGCCTTGGTCGGCAATCAGTCTACCGCAGAAAGCAATGGCAAGCTACTGCGGGACAATCTTCTGCCCAGTCAGTCATGTCTCTTTCGAGACATGATCACCCAAGCGTGTATCACGTATGGCATTTAACTGACTGACTGAATATAATAGTTTCAAACATGACGAATGTTTATACTGGTCATAAAGTGGGGGATCTGTTTTCTATTGATATATAGTAATAAACTGATCCCCCACTAATTACTAATTAAAAATATAATACATTTGTTCCTCCTCTAGCTATGAGACAAATAACAGGACAGATTGGGTTCTATAGCCTTGGTCGGCAACCAGTCTACCGCAGAAAGCAATGGCAACCTACTGCGGTATAATCTTCTGCCCAGTCAGTCATGTCGCTTTCGAGACATGATCACCCAAGAGTGTATCACGTATGGCACTTAACTGACTGACTGACATTGGGAATACCTCACAACCTCTCAATCAGAGGTCTTGCTGCCGGATTTGTTTACCGTCATACAGTTTAATTTGTTTGTTTCACTGCACAAGAACGCTTTATGGGTCATTCAATGTCGAAATTAATATTAAGAAGGATTTTAAAGTAATAAAAACATATGTTATTCTGCTTTCAATAACTGGTAGATAATACGCAGCTTTTATGCAAACTTAATTACGAGAGACGATCATATGGATTTTATTTTGTAGTTCTATTGAAGCTATATTGCGGAATACAGTTTGATTTCTTTATGAATTTGTCGGTCGTTATTTGGATTAAATTTCATGAAAGAATTATTTTATATTTGTTGGTTGATTTTGTTTAGCGCCATTTTAATAATTATCGATTATTTTAATCATTATCGATTATTTTAATAATTATCGATTATTTAATGCCGCAATCCAATTATTTTTAACACATATTTATGATTTCAACGAAATATATTTTTAAAGCAATTGCAAACTTTAAACTACGGATAAAAAGTAGGTTTGTTGGTCAACTTTGTTTAGTGGCTATACCAACAATTCTGTGGGTTATTTAATGCCGAATTCTAAATATTTGTTTATATTTCTAAGATGAGGTAGTATTTACAGTATTTACATTATTCGGACTATTATCCTTATCATCGTTGCCATTTGAACGACGTTTAATAATAGATCATTCTATTTGTCTATATTTCTGAGATGAGGTAGTATTTACACTATTGTCATTATTCGGACAATTGACTTAATCTTTGTTGCCATTTGTATGACGTTTAATAATAGATCATTCTATTTGTCTATATTTTTGAGATCAGGTAGTATTTACAGTATGTACATTATTCGGTCTATTGTCCTTATTGTTGCCATTCGTACGACATTTAATAATAGATCATTCTATTTGTCTATATTTCGGAGATGAGGTAGTATTTACAGTATTTACATTATTCGGACAATTGACTTAATCTTTGTTGCCATTTGTATGACGTTTAATAATAGATCATTCTATTTGTCTATATTTTTGAGAAGAGGTAGTATTTTCAGGATTTACATTATTCGGAATATTGTCCTCATCTTTGTTGCCATCTGTACGACGTTTAATAATAGATCATTCTATTTGTCTATATTTCTGAGATGAGGTAGTATTTACAGTATTTACATTATTCAGACTATTGTCCTCATCATTGTTGCCATTTGTACGACATTTAATATAGATCATTCTATTTGTCTAAACTTCTGAGATAAGGAGAATTTACAGTATTGCCATTATTCAGACTACTGCCCTCATCTTTGTTGTCATTTGTACGACGTTTCGGCTGTTGTACGTTCCGGCCTTCTTCAGGTGCTAGAACTTTCGAATGGAACCCTTTGTTACAAAAACACTTTATTTTTGTTTTTGTTATAAAGGGCTCGGTTCGAAATTCCTAGCACCTGAAGAAGGCCGCAGCGCACAATGGCCGAAACGTTGTACAAAGCTGTCAACAACGATGAGGACAATAGTCCGAATAATGTAAATAATGTAAATCTAAACATTTTGAACAAGTCTATGGCTTCGATTCAAGATATTTGGAAAGCAATTGGATATCTTCAACGATAAATAAAATATATTGTTGGCAATTTTTAGATAATTTTATGCTTACGGCCATATCACTTTAAATACACCGGTTCTCGCTCGATCACCGAAGTTAAGCAACGTTGAGCCTGGTCAATACTTAGATGGATGAACGCTTGGGAATACCAGGTGCTGTAAGCGTTTTGTTAATGGATATGCGTTGTGGTGCAGTGGCTATTGGATCGGAAAGAGAAATCGATGAGCCGAGTTCGAATTCCAGCTGAATACCCTGCATTCACTTAAGCACTGGTTGGTACCCTCGGGAAAGGTATTAATCCGTCCCTTCCCTCCAGTTATGGGTTCAATAACAGAGTAGAATTTGGGAACCCTGTTCTTAAAAACAAATCCCAATGAATCTTGATACTCGAAAAGAAAAAGTATTACTAGACACAAAACCAATATAAAAACAAGAATAAACAGTTGAAAGAAAAAGGTATTAACAGCAATAAAAGTTTATTTGGCAATAAATGACCCGCCGAGTTTGATATGCCATAAAACAACCAACCAACATAATTTTATTGCTCGTATTTCTACTAATTTCTTTTCTTTTTTTTTTTTTTTGCTTAGGAGGGTCAGTATTTGGAAACAACTGAGACCCTAAGAGGTGGTACCACCCTCAATGAAAACAATAACAAGTAAGAAAAGCTTCTACAATCTTCAAAACCTTCACTTTCCCAATCAGAGGCCTTGTTGTCGAATGTAATTTATCGTCATATCAAAATCAGGTAGATGTTTATAAACTCTAATATTAATGATTGCAGTTATCTATTGTAAGTAAATAATATTTCTAACGCGCGGGAGTCCGCTTTTGCCTGAAGGTTAAAAATAATATTAGCTCAAGCCTAAGAGGGCTATGTCCACAGGGAGTAGCCTTTCTTTTGAGAGAGACTGACGTCATTATCCGGCCTGAGATGTCGTTTCCAAACGTGAAATGCTGAGGGGGTTTGAGCAAATTTTCAGCGGCATTGCAAATATCGCAAATTAATTAACATTTCGAACTTGTGTCCCATTCCGTCGGTATGAAGTACTTGCAGAATCACATATAAGAAATGATGTTTGGACATTAAAAGAACCGGCGATTTTAACACGTCGAAAACTAAATAACCAAAAAAGTGTCTACATGAAAAATTCAATCCAACACTTTCTTTCTACATGGTTGAATAGACTGTCTTTGAAGCATCGTCTCGTTTACAAATAGAAATGGTATGTAATTAAGGTTTTCTTCTAGTAGTTTCATCCTAGACCAGTAGAAAACGCTCCGAAACACTTTCGTAGTGTTTTAATCCCAGTTACACACCCGGGCCAGGGTTGAACTGAGAACAGTCTCAATTAAGAGGTGCTTTCAGGACATCCATATCAGAGGCCTCGCTGGCGAATGTAGTTTGTCGTCATATCAGACTCAAATACATGCCTAAAAATCTAAACTTATTTATAAATGGAACTTTGTCTGTGTGTGTATGTGTGTGTGTGTGTGTGTGTGTGTGTGTGTGTGTGTGTATGTTACCTATAGACTCCGAAACGGTTGAACCGATTTTCTTGAAAATTTAAACAGTTATGCTATAAGCGTCTGCGAGTGTTCTTAGCTAGGTTTTGTGTCGAGGTACCCTCGATAAATATCGAATATGGAAAAAATCGGGTTATAGACGGAATGGTCCGATTTTAATCAAATTTGATACACTCATAGACAACGACATAAGAAACCATATTCAGAAGTTTCAAAGTTGCAGTTCTTACAATACTGCAGAATATATATATATATATATATATATATATATAAGGCAAGATATTTGTGTGAGTGTCTGTTTTTCTGCGTGTATGTCTGTATTTTTTTCAGTTTTATTTTAGTTTTTATCTATCTATCTATCTATCTATCTATCTATCTATCTCAGTCTTCGCCTATCTATCTATCTATCTATCTATCTATCTATCTATCTATCTATCAGCCAGTTCCTATCTATCTATCTATCTATCTATCTATCTATCTATCTATCTATCTATCTATCTATCAGAATTATCTAAACTTATTTATAAATACAACTTTGTCTGTGTGTGTGTCTGTGTGTGTGCCCGTTACCTATAGACTCCGAAACGGCTGAACCGCTTTTTTCGAAAATTTACCCAGTCTTACGATTAAGCATCTGCGAGTGTTCTTAGCTAGGTTTTGTGTCGAGGTACCCCCGATAAATATCGAAAATCGATAATGGAAAAAATCGGGTTAAAGATGGAGTGGTCCGATTTTAATCAAATTTAATACACTCATAGACAAAGACATAAGAAACGACATTCAGAGGTTTCAAGGTTGCAGTTCTTATAATAGTGTAGAAAATCGATAATATATATATATATATATATATATATATATATATATATATATATAAGGCAAGATGTGTGTGCGTGTGTGTATCTTTTTATCTGCCTGTATGTCTGTATTTTTTCAGCCCTTTTATTTTAGTTTTTGCTTCGGGTTTTGGTTCCAAGTAGGTATAATTGTAGTTCTTAGTCTCAGCCATGATACCATTTACTCAGAGGACTTATTTAGCCTTCAAAATTCAGTTTACGTCGAAAAAATTTTATTTGATATCGATACGAGGAAATCAAAATTTGACTAACATCCATTCATTTTTTTCAGTGTACAGTTTCGCTTTAACTGGAAACAACTATTGTTTTTTGGTCTTTCGTGCCAACGTCCAAAGAGTCTGAGATCCAGGAGCATGGATTAGTTTTAAAGCTTTCATTACCCCCGAGCAACGCCGTGCTATACTGCTAGTAATCATATATATGTATGTATATACAGTACTGTGCAAAAGTATTCGGAAAAGAACTATTTTATCTTTTATGGGGCACCAAAATAAAGTTTAAAATCACCGCTGTCCTAACACTTTTGCACATTACCGGTAGTGTGCAAAAGTATTAGGACAGGGGTGATTTTCCTAAAAAAACCTCACTGAAATTGAAATACAGGGTGAAAAAAACAAGGAAATTGCTAATAAATATTGATTAAAGATTATTTAAAAGTAGGTGCAAAAAAATTATTAAAAAGAAGTTATTTTTTAAAATTTTTCTTATTTGCTATTAAACAAGTTATTTTGAAACTACTCATTATTCTATTATCCTTGGATATGACTGACATTTTTCTTCTTCCCTCCTCTCGAATTGATAATTCGAATGTTACTACGCAAAATACACTTTGGGAACAAATACAAGCTGCTTGGCAGGAGATAACATTAGATACATTGAAGAAGCTTGTGATGTCAATGCCTGACAGAATGAAAGCCTGTGATCAAAGCAAAATATTAAATTTATTTTGTAACAAGTATTTTTCTTGTTAAAGCATATGTTGAGTAAATCAAATAAAATTACTTTAATTACATTTTTTATTTTCTGTCAATATGCCTCATAAAATATAAAACGGTTCTTGTCCTAATACTTTTAATTCGATTTCTGCTATGGTCACGCTACCTACTAAGTTTGTGGAAATACCCAAGGCAAGTATTGATGTCTCTTGGCTTCATTTCATTTGAAATTCTATTTCTCATCTCAATGACAAAGTTCTCCTTAGTGTGTTGGCTGTACTTAACAAGACAATTTTTTGTATATCGCTTAAGCTGGGGTTTCCAGGGATTCTTTCATTGTGTTTTTTGTTCCATTTTATTATTATTCCAAGTGCACCTACTATCACTAGTAAATTTTGTTTTCAATTTCCCATTTTTTCTATTTTAATTTCCAGGTCTTTATATTTTGACAGTTTTGCGAATTCTTTGGTTGCTATGTTACAATCCGCAGGACAAGCCATATCAATTAATAGACATGTATTATCTTCTGCTTTTTTTTTTCAATAAATCCTGCCTATTTGTTTCAATTTTCCTGTCTGTGTAGATGGTGTTATCCCATAAAATGGTGACATCTTTTATTTCTGTAACCGGTGCTGGGTGATGTTCATACCAGTGTTTGTTTACATATTTTCGATAGTGTTTGCACATTGTCCAGTGTAAATATTGCCCCACTCTCTTGTGATGATTTTTATATTCATTAGGGGCAAGTACAGAACATCTTGAGATTAGATGGTCTATTGTTTCTTGGTATTTATCACAGAACCTGCATTTTGGATCCACATTATTATGTATAATATTTGCTTTGAAGTTCCTAGTGAAAAGCTTTGGTCTTGCACTGCAAGAATAAAGCGTTCAGATTCAGACTCTAATCCAGATGCACGTAACCATCGATGAGTATTAACTTTATCAACATTGGGTTTATTAGCACGTTCTGGATATTGGCCATGCAGAGGTTTGTCTTGCCAGCGTTGTTTCATCTGTTTAAGAATTTTATTCTAAGCATTCTTTTCCATATTTTTCGCCTCAAAATTTGGTTATTGACTTCTTTTTGCTCTTCTACAGAGTCTACTAAATGTAAACCTTGTTTGTATTTAGAGCCTTCTTTCATTATTGAATATTTGTCCTTTCTGTTTTCATGTTTGACTAATTTTATCATCCATTTTTTTTCTTGTTTCTTTGTGGTACAGTGGATATCGGCTCGGAACGAGAAACCGGAGAGCCGAGTTCGAATTCCAGTTGAATCCCTTGTATTCACTTACGCGCAAATACCCTTGGGAAAGGTATTAATCCGTCTCTTCCTTCCAGTTATGGGTTAAATAGCAGGACAGATTGGGTTCTATAGCCTTGGTCGGCAACCAGTCTACCGCAGAAAGCAATGGCATCCTACTGCGGGATAATCTTCTGCCCAGTCAGTCATGTCTCTTTCGGGACATGATCGCCCAAGCGTGTATCACGTATGGCACTTAACTGACTATATATGACAGTAAGCCAGTAGTTGTTGACTTGTATGGCAATTCTAGCTGATAAAGACCTCTTCGGCCTTTTTTATGAGGTATGTATAGACGGTCTACATCAGCTTTGGATGATGGATGTTATGCTTTGAAAAGAGCTTTTTTTTGTCTTAGAATTCATTCGTCTGATGTCATTTAGAGTCCAGTTCAAGATGTTGAAAATATATTGGACCACTGGGATGGCAAGGTATTTAATGGCCATAATTCTGTTCTGAGAGTTTCATTCAGTTTTTAATATCAGTCGTACATTTTTATAGTACTCTTTACATACTATTTCTTTCATTTTCTTACGGTGAATTCTTTCATTCTATTTCACACTTGAGTACTTATAAAATTCTTCTTGCTTTAAATCTTTCATTGTTACACCCTGCTCTAAGCTAATAAAATTGTTGTAGCGATCTTCGTATGGCGATTTTGATCAAAATTGAATTTTATTCCAATTTCATCTATGGAGCATTTTGCAGTTTACAGATAATCTTGAAGATCACTGTTATATCTAGCATAAAAGTTTGTCATCTATGTAAAATAGATGGGTTATTTTTTTTTATATTTTACAACCATATTCCGTCCTGTTAAGTTGACTGATTTATGGAATGACTATATTGAATCCATTGCCAAATCTGCTGCTATGAAAGTGGGCTCCCTGTGCAGGGCCCGGAAATTTTTCCCACCTGAAACTATTCTGCACATATACAAATCTACCATCCGCCCGTGTATTGAATATTGCTGCCATATCTGGTCGGGTGCCCCTGCTGCTCTCCTTGGGCTTCTTGACAAAATACAAAGGAGGATCTGTAACGTGGTTGATACTGACTTGGCAGACCGGCTGCAGCCGCTCTCACACCGGCGTGATGTAGCTTCCCTGTGCCTCTTCTACAAGTACTTTCATGGCTTCTGCTCCGATGAGCTTAGATCCCTGGTGCCGCCTAAGCACGAATTTACACGAGATACTAGATTAGCAACTAGGTCCCACCCTTTTACAGTTAAACAAATAAGATGTAACCGTAAATTCTACTCCAACAGCTTCTTTTCTCGCGCTTCCCGCCTGTGGAACTCCCTTCCACAAGTCTGCTTTCCCGACAGTTACAATCTCCAGATGTTTAAATGTAGGGTCAATAGACACCTCCTATCACACTAACTCCCAACTATTCTCACAACACTCTCATCTACCCAACCCTCATTCTCGGTATCCTCACCCGCCTATCACCCACCCTCTGTTATTTCCTATATTTAATCAGCCTTTCTCCACTCTACGTAGCCCCCTGCACAGTAGTGGCAGTGACATGCCTTGCTCGGGGTGAAACGCTTATAAAAAAAAATGTTATTAATGATATACAAAATAGAAAGGGGGGGGAAATAACTTCATCTTGAAATATTCATCTGTTGATATTTTATTTTACCAGGCTTATTATTTATATTTATATGATTGAGGTAAAGTGCTTTATCCATATCGATATACATTATTTGATGAAATTGTTGACAACCGACATATATTTAAAGACTTTAAGATCAACGCATGTGGTACACTATCAAATGCCTTACGATACAGGCAGTACCAATATTTTCCTTTGTACTGAAGCAGTCTCCCAAGATCATTGTAGTAATAAGTAATTGGTCTTTTGTTATGGTGTCCTATTTATCAGAACGGACGTTTTCTCCATCAATACAAAATAACCTGAGGGACCACCGTTCACAGCTGTGAGGCAGTCAAGAGACAGTCGTGAGGCAGTCGAGTTGCAGTGCAACTGGGCAGTTTGGGCGTACACTTCTAATTGCTGACTACTAACACTCGTATTTGTATATATGTTCTGTTATGCTAATATACTGATCTAAGCAACCTTCTTGTTTCCGTGTCTTTCTTCCTGGTCCTAACAGGCTACAACATCTTTACATCAGTAAAAGCTACGTTTCCACCTTTGTTGCTCAAGTGGTAGTATGTTATTCTTTTTCAAGAAGAAATCTGTTTTGTTTTCTTTTCTTCAAAATAAATTTAAACATTTTCTAAGTTGTGGGAAGACATGTAATTAGTCTATGTTTTTGGTTATTTGAGTCACCGTTATTGGGCAGTAGAAAGGTAATCTCTTTCGTTCTCATGTCGGAATTTTAGTCAAAATCATTAACCATACAGTATTTACATTATTCTGACTACTGTCCTCATCTTTGTTGGCATTTATACAACGTTTCGACCATTGTACGATCCGGTCTGTAAAAGATATTGCAATATTATGAACTCTAGTAAAAAGGGTTACTATACATGAGGTTCATATATCCAACAAAACTAAGTTGTTTTTGTCCTTAAAGACACATGGCCCAGTGGATGTAGACGTCGGTTAGTTCCTGTGACTTGACTCAAAGAGTTGTAGGTTCAATAACAGGTTACAGCAGTGGTGAACAAGTAACTTACAGGGTTAGAGGGAGATAACTCATGACTTCCAAAAGTGGTTCTAATACTCAAGGAATGGGGTTCATATACTCCAGTGATTGTAATAATTCGAAATTCCGGAGCGTACAACGGCCGAAACGTCGTACAAATGGCAACAAAAATGAGGACAATAGTCCGAATATTGTAAATACTGTAAATACTACCTCATCTCATAAATATAGACAAATAGAATGATCTATTATTAAACGTCGTACAAATGGCAACAAAGATGAGGACAATAGTCTGAATAATGTAAATACTGTAAATACTACCTCATCTCATAAATATAGACAAATAAAATGATCTATTATTAAACGTCGTACAAATGGCAACAAAGATGAGGACAATAGTCCGAATAATATAAATACTGTAAATACTACCTCATTTCAGAAATATAGACAAATAGAATGATCTATTATTAAACGTCGTACAAATGGCAACAAAGATGAGGACAATAGTCCGAATAATGTAAATACTGTAAATACTACTTCATCTCAGAAATATAGACAAATAAAATGATCTATTATTAAACGTCGTACAAATGGCAACAAAGATGAGGACAATAGTCCGAATAATATAAATACTGTAAATACTACCTCATTTCAGAAATATAGACAAATAGAATGATCTATTATTAAACGTCGTACAAATGGCAACAAAGATGAGGACAATAGTCTGAATAATATAAATACTGTAAATACTACCTCATTTCAGAAATATAGACAAATAAAATGATCTATTATTAAACGTCGTACAAATGGCAACAAAGATGAGGACAATAGTCTGAATAATATAAATACTGTAAATACTACCTCATTTCAGAAATATAGACAAATAGAATGATCTATTATTAAACGTCGTACAAATGGCAACAATGATGAGGACAATAGTCCGAATAAAGTAAGTACTGTAAATACTACCTCATTTCAGAAATATAGACAAATAGAATGATCTATTATTAAACGTCGTACAAATGGCAACAAAGATGAGGACAATAGTCCGAATAATGTAAATACTGTAAATACTACTTCATCTCAGAAATATAGACAAATAGAATGATCTATTATTAAACGTCGTACAAATGGCAACAAAGATGAGGACAATAGTCTGAATAATATAAATACTGTAAATACTACCTCATTTCAGAAATATAGACAAATAAAATGATCTATTATTAAACGTCGTACAAATGGCAACAAAGATGAGGACAATAGTCTGAATAATATAAATACTGTAAATACTACCTCATTTCAGAAATATAGACAAATAGAATGATCTATTATTAAACGTCGTACAAATGGCAAGAAAGATGAGGACAATTGTCCGAATAATGTAAATAGTGTAAATACTACCTCATCTCAGAAATATTGACAAATAGAATGATCTATTATTAAACGTTGTACAAATGGCAACAAAGATGAGCACAATAGTCCGAATAATGTAAATACTGTAAATATTACCTCAACTGAGAAATATATACACATCCTTAACCATTTCTTTACTTAAATAATATCGCCAAGAGTTAGTAATTTTATCTGTTCATGGAGATTTCCAGTTGTGTGATTTTTACATTGCACATTCAATATCATCTTCTGTTATTTCAGCCCATGTGTTTTAGAACTCATTTTATTGCCGTTTTTTTACCGACTAAGATCAAACCTTTCCATGAGTTCTAAAATTTCAACATTATATTCACAGTTATTTGTGTGTATCTCGGTTTTTCCATGGTGATCTGTGGCTTATGTGATATTACTACTTGTTTCCGATTCCGGTTCCATTTCATGTTTTATTGCCATTAATCGGCAACAACATACTTCTACCCTTCACTAGAACGGACTCCCCACTATAAATTGGAAAAGAATGGATAACCCGCTATAATGTCATTACGTTTTCAATCTTAAACCCTCGTAACGTTTTGGTTACCCGTAACTTAAATCGAAACAAGATTTTCTGCCAAAATTTCGAACATGTGAGAAGGGATTAATGAATTCAAAAAAAAATTCAAGATTGCTTCGATGTTTCTTCTTAATAATAATATAAATATTTTGAGCGGGAAATAGTTCATTTTTATTAAGTTTGGGACCTTTTTTATTCATACGATGCTGTTTTTAGCGATTAAGTGGAGGAACCAATATATATATATATATATATATATATATATATATATATATATATATATATATATATCACGTTGAATACACCGGTTCTCCCTCGATCACCGAAGTTCAGCAACGTTGAGCCTGGTCAGTACTTAGATGGGTGACCGCTTGGGAATACCAGGTGCGTTATTGACGGATGTGCGTTGTGGTGCGTTGTGGTGCAGTGGATGTCGGCTCGGAGAGGGAAATCGGTGAGCAGAGTTCTAATTCCAGTCAGACACTTTGCATTCACTTACGCACTGGTACCCTTGGGAAAGGTATTAATCCGTCCCTTCCCTCCAGTTATGGGTTAAATTACTGAGGTATGTTGTTCATGCGATCAGATATCTGCACCGATTGTTTGTTATCAGCAGTTCCAAAAAGTGTGGATGGTGCTACACAAGCCTTCACCACTTTAAACAATTCTTTGTGTGATAGTCTGTGTTAGACGCTCATATGTCGAAATTGACGAGAGAGTCCATTATTATATATATATATATATATATATATATATATATATATATATATAAAAACAAAGATTTCTACCCGCTGAATAGACTAATAGCTTTAAACAAAATAGACGTCATAATTATCCCAACCCGAGGAACCTTTCAGTCAACACTTGTCAAGGGCTACGTTGGCTTTATTACAAAAATAGAAAACAAAAACAATGGATTACTTACAATACATATGTCTATATATGTATACATATATACACACATTCATTCATATACACATTCAAATATCTTATAGATATATACTCTCTTGTATTCACACACCCACATCCCGCTCATTCGATAATGAATTGGAGCACTCTAGCTATTGGGCGTGTTTATACGCGCTAAAAAGCCTGCCCTCTTCTGAGGGACGCTGGTGGGTTTCAATCCTGGGTTAGGAAGCGAACGGAGTGTAAGTCGTACTAATACAGCGAAACAGATCTGTCTGCGGATGACTATATATATATATATATAATCATATCACCCCGAGCAAGCCGGTAATGCCACTGATGTGCAGGGGGCTACATAAGAGTAAAAGCACTAGATAGAAGAGAGTGACTAGGACAAACCAGTTAGAAACGAGCAAGAGAAGGAAGGGAATACAGGTGTGATGGCAGTTGCAGAGGTGGAGAGAAAGGAAATGATATACAGGGTGGTGAAGAAAGAACTAGGGTCAAGTGATCAAGAAATGAGTATTGATATTGCATTTAAATTCCTGGAGATTGTAGCTGTCAGGAAAGCAAGAATAAGGAAATGAGTTCCACAGGCGGGAATGTCAACGACATCGGAAGTTTTAACCACAATTCTCTCAATTCGCAAAACATTATCAAAGATAGCTTACAGAAAAAAATGAAGGTAACTTACAAATATAATAGACTGGGGGTACACAACAATCTAAATGCACACAAAAACGTATACGTATATACATACATATAGATATACACACATATATAAATATACATATATACATACACATACATGGATATATATTTTTTTTTCTAAACATATGCTGTTAAATATAAGAGACAATGAATGTCTATTATGTTTAATCATGAGCCGTTCTAAACGTCGTATTTTTGCTTTAATTTCAGTAGAAAATAAATATAAAAATTCTCCAACATTTGGATAATTATTTATTTGCTTCTAAGCTTTCGGCTCAAATGAGCCATCTTCAGAGAGGTTATTTAGACTGAAATATAATAACATCCACCATCACCAACGATTTTAATTTGTGTTAACATAAAACTCCGCTTGGCAACGGCAATAGTTACCAAAAATAATAAACGATTTTATGACGTCACACCGCGTGATAAACCCGCAAGCATGTTGAATAAGTTAAATAAGATATCATATTTATCAGACAATTTAAAATTATTTCTATGGCAGTATTTAAAAATGATTTCATTTCTCTGGTTTAATAATTGGTTATTATTTCTGAATTGAATAATTCTAATTTTTTCGTCTAAGCATAAATTACATCAATTTCTGAGATTATTGGGGATTTGAAATGTATTTATAATCTTCCATTCAATGTGTGTGGAATGATTTCTCTCTTTTGATTTCCAGAAATATTTAGAAAGAGCAGTTTGATATTTTGGGTGGCGTTCAGAAAAAAAAATGGTTATGATTATATAGTCGCGGTTTCCAAGGTCCGGTGGAAATTTCTATTTATAATTTTTTCTCGTTTTTGTATTCACTAGAAAAAAATGTCTCTAGATATATAATATTTTCGGATTTGCCTATACCTCAAAGTGGACATTTTTTTTTACTCTATAGTTACAGGAGGGTTTACGATTTATTTGGTGATTGTCATTTTCTATAATGTGAATGTAGACAGAAATATTGTTGTAGATGTCTAGATATGGAGAATGGTCTGACATGTGTAATGTAAGACGGCCTGTTAATGTAGTTGTTGTTAATCCAACATATATTTTTGTTTTGTTTTGTCGGAGATATATTCTACCAAGGGACACTTAAATTGATATATAATGTTGGTTTTATGTAATAAATCAGTTCGTGGGGAGGAGCTATTACGGATAATTAAATTAGCAGTATTGTATTTTCTAGAATATGTTATTAATTTTCATTTATATTAAGATCGACGGGAGATATATTAGTACGAATGAGATTTTTTTATTACTTTTTCAGCCTGATTATAGTTATCGTGTATCTGGTTGCAATATAAGCGTCAGTGTTATCCACAACTAAAAAAAAATGCATAGATTTCCTAAGAAATGATATTGTATTGATTTTTCTATCGTATTATTTTTTCCTGTGGTATTGTTTTTCTCAGAATAATATTACAAAAATGATAAGAAAACTGTTTGAGCATTAAATTAGGAAAATTAAAGGGAAACCAGATAAATTAAATAATAATAATAATAATAATAATAATAATAATAATAATAAGGGGAAGAAGAAGAAAAATTCATATTTACGTTAAAATATTAGTGAAAATAACAAAATTTCATATAGGAAAAGAGTTACATTTAGGCTTCCAATTTCAGGTTACGACGAAAAACATATTTGATATTGATACTAGGAAATCAAAATTAGACTTACATCCATTCATGTTTCTTTCAGTCTACGGTTTCGCTTTAACTGGAAAAAACTATTGCTTTTTAGTCTTTCGTACCAACGACCAAAGAGTCTGAGCTCCAGGAAAATGGATTAGTTTTAAAGCTTTCATTACACCCGAGCAGCCCAGGGCTATGCCGCTAGTCGGTTACAAAAACAAGAGTATATCAGTAGAGTTAAAATTAGCAAACACACACATCTATCTATCTATCTATCTATCTATCTATCTATCTATCTATCTATCTATCTATCTATCTATCTATTTCAATTTGTTCTTTATCTTTATCTATCTATCTATCTATCTATCTATCTATCTATCTATCTATCTATCTATCTATCTATCTATCTATCTCAATTTGTTCTTTATCTATCTATCTATCTATCTATCTATCTATCTCAATTTGTTCTTTATCTATCTATCTATCTATCTATCTATCTATCTATTTGTTCATTATCTATCTATCTATCTATCTATCTATCTAATTTTATTTGTTCATTATCTATCTATCTATCTATCTATCTATCTATCTAATTCAATTTGTACATCTATCTATCTCTCTATCTCTCTATCTATCTATCTATCTATCTATCTATCTATCTATCTATCTATCTATCTATCTAATTCAATTTTTACATTATCTATCTATCTATCTATCTATCTATCTATCTATCTATCTATCTATCTATCTATCTTTATGTGTATGTGTACTTCTCCAGACATAGCTAGAATATATAATTTGACAAATCGTTATTCATAAGATTTATGAATTTTACACTCATAAACACCAATTTTTTTTTCTGCACAACAAATATCTGCCTTTCTTAAAATAATATTTTCGAAAGCCGACATACAAGATTATAAATATTTTAATGATTTTTTTTATCATTACACAAACAGCAAGAAGTTAATGCCACTTAGAAACAAAGTAGTGATAGCGAATAAGTTGCCTTAAGTGCGAATGAATAAGTGAAAAATAATAAGGAAATAAAATGCGAGAAAAAACTAAATGTTCATTGACGCTGAAATTAAATTATCGTGGGTTGCTTATCTATTCTTTTCTGTTTGTCGTGGAGAGTCCGTTCTATTGAAGGGTAGTTGTATACTGTTGTAGATGGCCCACTATGAGTTATAAAGAAAGGTTATAAAAAAAAGCAAATTAAGTTGAAACATAACATTTCATATCTAACACTATTTTAATACAATTGAAGTAATACATGAAGTAGAGGTCCAACGGAGATTAAAATGTTCATAGCAACAAAATGCTGAAAGAGAATGAATGCTTAGGAATTTGGGAGCGTGTAAGTAAGGAATGTCTTTGATGTATTCGCTCCTTAGGTCAGTAAATAGTTTTTGAGGCAGGGAAGAAGGAAAGAGGTAAAGTAGGCGAGCGTAGTAATCATCTTGACTTGGTCAAGGGAGATACAAATTACTCTCTTTTCCTCGTATCGTCTGCCTCTCGAAGCTTTCTCTATCCGTTTTTCTTTATCTTCTTTTTGGATCACAGCTGCTCATTTGGGATTTCACGCTTGTATTTGGTTCTGGGCTTCCCATTTTCTGATAAATAAAATTCGCGTAGGCTCGCGAACTGGAATTTTAATATTTAATCAATTTTTAGTTTTCAACCAGAACATCTGTGCGAACCCGGATGCGCACCGACGAGTTTTGGTCATTTGCTTTTTGGTCGTGAGAGCGCAAACATCCAGTCCATCGCTTTTGCTCGGTATCACCAGAAAATTTTGGAGGTAGCAAAGAAAGAAAAAGTAAGATATGCAAAAAAAAAAGAACTGTTAGATTAGTAGTGATGTTTGAATCTAGCTAGTTCAACCTATAAAACCGTGGGACATAAGTGCCACGCTCGGGCGATCATGTCTCGAAAGTTTGACTGGGCAGAAAATTTTTCCTGCAGAAAGTTGCCATTGTTAGACTGGTTGCTAACCAATGCTATAGAACCCAATTTATCGTGTTATTTAACCAATAGCTTCAGAGAAAAGACACGGATTAATGCTTTTCTCAAGAGTATTTGCTCAAAACTGACAACTGGAATTTGAACTCGGCTCTCCAATTTCTCGTTCGGAGCCGATATCCACTACGGCCTGTATATTATTACTTGTTACATATTAAAACTTTGAATTTGCTTTGATTATATCTAAGTCTAAAACAAGTCGAAATTGAAAAAATTATACTCGTGTCGAAAAGCCTTCCTCGAAAGCTGTCGAAAGAAGGAAAAAAATGTTTTAAAAAAAGAAAGAGCTTAGTACATGAACGTCAGTGAAAAGAGTTCGGACCGAAAAAATATCTAAGATTATGTTGTCTCTAACGTTTAACACAACTTGCTTAAAAGAAAAGATGCTGCGAAAATACGCGTACAATATATATATATAACACAACTTGCTTAAAAAAATATACTGCCAAAATATACGTACTTTATATATATATATATATATATATATATATATATATATATATAGTACGTATACCATCTTTTCTTTTAAGCAAGTTGTATTAAGCATTAGAAACAACATAGTCTTATATATTTTCTTTTGAATTTTTTCTTTTTTTTATTAGACTTTCTATTTCAGAATTATATTTGTATAAGAGTAGTTGTTCAGAAGTTGTCCTAGCACTTACGAACGTCATCGTTCATCATCAGGGACTGTATTACAGTTTAAAAATCAAATATTGCCTTGTACCAGGGAAAGTGTTACACGATTTTAAAAGAAAATAAATAAACGTTATGAAGAACTTTTAAATTCAAAGGCAATAATAATGTAAACAATATGCACACGTGAAGATATGTGCTCAGATAGATGCGTGAATTATATGGAATACTTGGTTGTTAACGATTTTTAATGTCGTAAAAATACGTTAGAGAATTTGAACTTTGAAGGAACTAATGATGTAAATGATCAAATTACTCAGAGGCAAATAATTATTTACCTTAATTATATTTCAAATAAACCCTCTAAACACAACTAAGTACATGTCCAGAAACTTGGTAAGCCTTGCGACTGATAAGAGGTTTTTTATTCTGATATGTTGTGCCTCTAAAATTTTAAGGCGTCTAAATCTGTGTGTTGATCAATAATTTTGGTATTGTCTGTAAGAATTTTACGACTGTCAGAATACTGAAGGGAAACAGTATGTGACTTAAGATGTTGCATAATGGCACTGGAATCATTTAAATGCATAGTTAATCATCTAGATAGCCGGGTAGTTGTAAATCCAATGTATGTATGTGGATTAGAAGAGCATTCTTCAAAAGGACATTTAAATTTATACATAACATTAGTTCTATCAACACTGGTAGAAGCTGGAGGATGGTTGTTATTCATTATCAGGTTAGAGGTTTTGAATTTACTATAATATATAATAAGTTTTAATGTTTAATTAGAATCAGCTGGAAACACATTATGGTTTAGGTTAAGGACCGTTTCATCCATGCTGTATTGTCTGTGAATTTGTCCTTTGTAAAAGAGATCAACTGAGTGTAATTTCCGAGATATATCACATGTTAGGTCTGAAGAATATCTGTTAATTTCATAATAAAAAAAAAATAGGAAAACCATTATTAATAAGAGTTTGTTTGAAATTTGTCAATTGCTTATAAAAGGTAAGCTTTTCTAAGGTAACTGAGAGTGCAAGTGTTATCACGTGTAGGTCTTTTGTACACAAAAGTGCCATAATTAGTGTCGATTCAAACATCCAAAAAAGGAATCTTATTATCCTTAGATAGTTCATGTGTGAAATTAAGGACAGAATTATTTTTGAAATTTTGTTGCTTTGAGGTTAATTCATCAAGGATTTTAGCAAGTATTAGGATATCATCAACATAACGGAGGTGTATGCTAGGTGGTACTATGATGTTAAAAACTTTATTTTCAAGTTGCGACATATAAAAGTTACTAAAATTTTGACATAGGACAGAGACCATAGATACTCCATCAATCTGTTAATAAACGTTATTGAGGTGATCATAGAAAGGAACCTGGTTGGTACATATGAAAATGATTTGTTTAGTATTTTAGGATACATTTTAAGAGGTTGCATAAGAGGGTTATTATATATATAATTAATAATTACATCTATAGTTTTAATGACGGTGACATTAGTAAATCTATCTATCTATCTATCTATCTATCTATCTATCTATCTATCTATCTATCTATCTAATTCAATTTGTTCATGATCTATCTATCTATCTATCTATCTATCTATCTATCTTTCTTTCTTTCTTTCTGTATATTGTTTCCTCAGATCTATCTATCTATCTATCTATCTATCTATCTATCTATCTATCTATCTATCTATCTATCTCAATCATTTTGTTCATTATCTATCTATCTATCTATCTATCTATCTATCTATCTATCTATCTCAATCATTTTCAATTCATTTTATTCATATCTATCTATCTATCTATCTATCTATCTATCTATCTAATTCAATTTGTTCATTATCTATCTATCTTATTTAATTTGTTCATTATCTATCTATCTATCTATCTATCTATCTATCTATCTATCGTATTCAATTTCTTCATTATCTATCTATCTATTTTATTCAATTTGTTCATTGTCTATCTATCTATCTATCTATCTATCTATCTATCTATCTATCTATCTATCTATCTATCTATCTAACCTGGCTCTTGGTTTTCTCATTCCGAGGTACTATCCGTTATATCTTCCGCACATCGCAGGTAGATAAACAGATATTAAACCGACTGAAATCGATACTCAGACAGTCTGATCGATAGATTGATAAATTATATTCGTCCTCGGAATGTCATATTCAATTGAAATAAATTTTGCTTTTCTCCGACACAAAACCAAAATGATGACGCATTCCGATTTGCCCTCGAAAATAATTGATTTAAATTGGTCTCGAACTGACAGACGTTGTGACAGGCGAACACAACCTGGCGAACCATTTCGGCTAGCCGAAATCGGGTAACGAGCCGTTAGCGGTTGAAGGTCGTGGTAATATAAGAAAAGGCTGGAAGTTGAACAATAAAACTAGGGAAAGGCACGACGAAATTGTGAGGAAATTGGGCAAGAAATTCGTTTGGCAGCGGAAACCTTGTTGGTCGGGGGAATTTTGACAGATGACTGAAGGGTTGGTTTGACTCGACTGGGAATAGAAACTTTGTGCAGCCGTCATATGACTGACAGAACCAACAACTTCACTCAATATCTTTCTCTAACACGAAATGTTCTTGATTTTCCTTATCTATCTATCTATCTATCTATCTATCTATCTATCTATCTATCTAAGTCCGTTTATATTGATCTGTCTGTCTGCCTGTCTATTTATCTATCTCAGTCTGTTCCTATCTGAGTAGCAATCTCAGCGTTTTAGTTATTATTTATATATTTTATTCCGTTCATATTTATCTGTCTGTCTGTCTGACTGTCTGTTTATCTATCTCAGTCTGTTGCTCTCTGAGTATCAATTTCAGCCTTTTAATTATCTATCTATCTATCTATCTATCTATCTATCTATCTATCTATCTATCTATCTATCTATCTTTTTTTGTATTTAATTTTGTTTATATTCTAAATATTAGGAAGAGACAAATGAGGTTCCTGGGACACTTAATGAGGAAGGAGGACCTGGAGAACTTAATACTCACAGGTCAGATAAATGGAAGGAGAAACAGAGGAAAGCAGTGCAAGACCTGAGCAAATGGATGGCGGAGCGGAGTTTAGAAGAGATACCAACAGAAAAAATATTGAGAGCGACAAGAGACAGAGCCAAGTAGAAGTCCATGATCGCTTACGTCTTGAACAGACACGGCACATGAAGTAGAAGAAAAAGATGTTCATTCATCTAGACTTCCTTTGTACATCTATCTATCTATCTATCTATCTATCTATCTATCTATCTATCTATCTATCTATCTATCTAATTCAATTTGTTCATTATCTATCTATCTATCTATCTTATTTAATTTGTTCATTATCTATCTATCTATCTATCTATCTATCTATCTATCTATCTATCTATCTTTCTTATTTAATTTGTTTATTATCTATCTATCTATCTATCTATCAAGCTATCTAATTCAATTTGTTCATTATCTATCTCATTTTAATTTGTTCATTATCTATCTATCTATCTATCTATCTATCTATCTATCTATCTATCTATCTATCTAATTCAATTTGTTCATTATCTATCTATATTTCTTATTTAATTTGTTCATTATCTATCTATCTATCTATCTATCTATCTATCTATCTATCTATCTATCTATCTATCTCATTCAAGTTGTACATTATCTATCTATCTATCTATCTATCTATCTATCTATCTATCTATCTATCTATTTTATTCAATTTGTTCATTATCTATCTATCTATCTATCTATCTATCTATCTATCTATCTATCTATCTATCTATATATCTATCTATCTATCTATCTATCTATCCTCATTTTCAGTTATCTATTTCTCTCTCTCTCCCTCCCTCCCTCCCTCTCATGAATGTTGACCGTTTTATAAGCTATAATTTCTCTCTCTCTTGCTATATATATATATATATATATATATATATATATATATATGGGGGTTGTGTGTGTGTGTTTGTGTCTGTGTTCGTGTGTATGTAATTTATTTTTTTAATCATTTCACCCCAAGCAAGACAGTACTGCCACTGCTGCACAGGGGGCTAGATAAGAGGAGAGTGAAGAGTTATATAGGAGAGCAAAGAAAAAAAGGAATCAATGAAGAACTGGTCAAATATGTTTTCAGAAACAGGGCAGTGAAAGACAGGAATACTGGTATAAAGAGAGTTACACATAATTATGGTTGGTAGGGTTTATGGAGTAATATATATATATATATATATATATATATATATATATATATATATATATACTACCGGCCATAATAATTAGGCCGCCCCAGTTTTTAGTATTTATTGTCAAGTCGATAATTCGAAAAATATAGAATGGTCCTTTTGTTAATACTGCTCAATAACATGTGAATCAAATGAACTGTTCTGGTGTCCAGTTTTTGTGCTCTCTTCCCTATGCTAGTCTCTTCTTCTTATTGACTGGCCAAAGCAAAGGCGCCCTGGCTACCTTGTAAAATTTCACTTACGCACAAATACCTTTAGGAAAGGTATTAATCTGTGTCTTCCCTCAAGTGATGTGTTAAATAATGAGACGGATTGGGTTCTATAGCCTTGGCTGGCAACTAGTATACCGCAGAAATCAATGGCAATCTAATGGTGGATAATCTTCTGCTCAGTCAGTCATGTCTCTTTCGAGACATGATCGCCCAAGCATGTATCACGTATGGGACGTAACTGACTGACTGACCGAATAATGATAAAAGAACCATTCTGTTTTCATTTAGAATTATCCACTTGACTATAAATACTAAAAATAGTATGAGATACATCATTTCAATTAAAAAAAACCTGGGGTGGTCTAATATTTATGGCCGGTAGTTTCTTTTTGTTTTTTTACGGAATGTTAGCAACCCGGTAAGATGAGTCAACGGCCAGCTAACTAGAGGTGGTGCCTCAATAAATCACCGTGGAGAAGGCAACATGATACTACTCCACTATCTAACTATCCTGCGTATTATCATGGCCATACAACGAAAATATATTAAACCTAACTGCGTGAAAAGGGGCTGCTTCCAAAGAGAGCAATTCCACGCCCGACATGAGCAACAGGTGTCACCTGACCGTCATCCGGCTACTGTTAGCAACAACGGCGTAAAGGAGACAGTTCTTCCCAAAATATATCCCTCGCCCGGAAAGGAACGACATAATCAATAGGTGTCTCTGGAATGTTACCCTGCGACTGTGCGCAACAATGAAAGTATTACCTTACGGACATGGAACATCATGACGTTAAACAACTGCGGACAACAAGAGAATGTCAAGCAGGAAATGAACAGACTGAAAATCCATATTGTGGGAATATGCGAAACCAGATGGCAAGATAATGGAGACTTCAGCTGCGACCACCATAGGATAATTTACGCAGGAGGAAAAAATAATGAAAAAGGAGTTTGCTTAATACTGGACAAAGAATTGAAGAAATGAGTTTTGGGATAATGCCAGTTCCCGGAAAAAGTTCTGGTAAAACTGAAAGGGAGACCGTTCAACATAGCAATTGTAGTCATCTATGCACCAACAACACAAAGCACCGAGGAAGAAATAGATCTTTTTACTCCACTCTAGACAATGCCAAGGCCCAATGTAAAAGCCAAGAAATCAGGATCATCATAGGAGATTTGAATGCCAAAGTAGGAAAGGAGAGGGAAGGTATGACAAATGGCAACTTTGGTTTAGGAATCTGCAAGGAACGAGGAGAAAAATGGGTGCACAGCAAATGACCAGGTAATAACTAAAACCTGGTTTCAAGAACACCCACGACGTCTATCGACATGGAGAAGCCATAGGTGACACAAAAAACAGATAGACTACATAACCATAAACAGCAGATTCAGAAATGCAGTGGTTCAAAGCAAAGCCTATCCAGGCGCTGACTGTGGAAGCGACCACGTCCCAGTTATCTGCAAACTAAAGGTGAAACTCCGGAGATTGAAGAAGCCTAGTGCAGCACCAAAACTGAAATACAACACACTCATGAATGACCTCAACCTACAGAAAGAATACACTAACAGTGTGAAAATAAAATACAAAGAACAAATTGAAAAAGGACACTGGAAATGGGACTTGGTAATGGAAGAAATAGTGACATCAGCAAGCAACATTGCCCCAAAGGAAATTAGGCACAAAAAAAAACGAGTGGATGACTAAAGAGATTCTGGACATGATGCAAAGGAGGCAGAAAATGATATCAAGACATGGAAAGGAGTACAGGGAACTACACAAGGAAATAAGAAGAAAATGCAGACAGGCTAAAGAGGAATGGCTCAATGACAAATGTGCAGAAGTAGAAAGATTTTGCAGGAATAATAAAGCAAACATGCATAAGGAAATAAAAGAACTGACAGGAAAAACAAACCTACTCTTCAACAGGATGTATAAAACATAAAGATGGAACAATCATTTTGGAGAAAGCGGAAATATTCCAACGATGGAAAGAATATATAAAAGATCTTTTCCACAACAAGAGAGAGCAACCGATAAGATGTCAAGATGAGGACGGGCCGGAAATACTAAATTGTGAAGTGGAATCTGCAATAGCCAAACTGAATAGAAACAAAGCAGCTCAACCAGACGCCATAGTCATAGAGTTACTGATAGCCCTGGAAGCCTTGGCATAGAGAAAATTACAGAAATAATAAATGAAATTTATAATAGTGGTGTAATACCAGATAACCTCAGCAAGTCGATCTTCATAGCACTACCTAAGAAGCCAGGAGTAAGCAAGTGCAAACTCCACAGAACCATCAGTTTAATGAGCCATATAACAAAACTGATAGACCGAATCTTGATGAATAGAGCGAGAAGCAGAATCAAGCCAGAGATAAAACAAGAATAGTGCGGTTTCGTCAAAGAGGCTGGAACAAGGAATGCTATATTTATGATTAGGATGCTCTCTAAAAGGGCAGTACAAATGAAGAAGGACTTATACCTGGGCTTTATTGATTATGCGAAGGCGTTTCATAAAATACGCCACGAAGAATTCATGGAGATGCTCGGCAGCCTTGACATATTTGGGAAAAACTTAAGAGTAATTAGGAATCTTTACTGGCAGCAAACCGCATGTATACGGACAGATAATGAATTCAGCATATATGCAAAGATAGAAAGGGGCGTAAGACAAGGATGTGTCTTTTCACCGGATCTGTTCAACTGTACAGCGAGAATATTTTGAGAAGCCTAGAAGTTAGGCCACAATTTAAACAATCTAAAGTACGCAGATGCTACAGTGCTGATAGCAGACACAGAAAGGAAACTACAAGACCTTCTACAAAAGGTAGCTGAAGAGAGTGATAAGAACGGAATGTGTTGTCCGTTCTTCAATATGGCAGCGAATGCTGGACAATATCATCACAGATGAAGGAAAAACTTGTAGTAACTGAAATGTGGTTCTACAGAAGGATGCTGCGAATATCATGGATAGACATTTGAGCAATGATGATGTCCTAGAAATAATGGAAACAAAAAGGAAATTAATACTGGGCATCAGGAAGAGACAGCTGAATTTCATGGTTCATGCAATGAGAAAGGAGGTCTTAGAGAACCTGATACTATCAGGCCAGATAGAGGGAAAAAGAGACAGGGGAAAGCAGCGGAAAACATATTTGAAGGACCTAAGTATATATATATATATATATATATATATATATATTACTCCATAAAGATTTATTGTTGTCCTTATTATTAGTATTACTTGCTTTTTGCATATTTTTAATGACCATAATGGTATTTGTGTCACTACACGTGTTTCGAGTCGAAAGTTGACTCTCCTCGGACGAATAAACTTTTCTTTAGACTCGAAACCCGTGTAGTGACATAAATACCATTATGTTCACTTAATGTATCATACAAAAAGCAAGTAATATTAATAATAATAACAGCAATAAATCTACACTTTCAACAAAACGTCCATGGTTTTTCGCATTTTATTCTTTATACCAATATCTCTTGTTGGAACAACCCCTATTTCTCTTTTCACACCCTGATTGAGAACTCTGGAAGAATGGTAGATTTTGAAAAACAGTAGGTACACATCTACACTCTGGCATCTACACATCGTTCATTCGGCAATGAATTAGAACACTCTCAGCTATTCGGCGTGTATAATGATAATATACATATATATATATATATATCACGCTGAAGAACATGTTGTTTATTTAGGTAGCAATATTTCTTTTATACAGGTTTCATTAAAAATGTCAGACCAAGTTTTAAGATTATTTTTTACATAATTTTTCATGTGATCATATGACACACACACACACACACACACACACACACACACACACACACACACACATATATATATATATATATATATATACATATACATATATATATAGCTTATTTCGCGGAGCCCTTACAGGCAGCTCTTCAATTGTGTATATAGGCAGCAAACTTTCTTTTGGACATGTCACATTAAATAAATTGCAAACATTTCTTCCTACTTTTGATAAAATCTGTTCATACTCACAGACAATCTTTTGCATATTAAAACTGAAAGATGTCAGAAATGAGCTGTATCGTTTATAGATTATTTTATTATTCATTTCTAGATCTTCCAAGTACTTTCAATCTTCTTCCAAGATCATCTATAGGGGTGTGAGTTGTGATAACAAAAAATAACTGGAAAACTGTGTTGCCAAAAATTACTGTAAATTTTTTTTTTCCTGGCTTCAAATACAACGGTTGACAAATTGCTTAGCGTTCATTAGAATATATATGTACTCTGCTGATCAAAATCTTAAGACCAGATACAAAAATGTTAAAAAATATAAAATATTGTTACTTTAATTAATATATTTCGAAAATAATTACATTTGAATATTAAATTAGTCTAAATTAATTGAAAGGCAAAAATTTACATATGCTTGTTAATAAACTCAGTCAGCTAAGTGCCATACGTGAAACACGCTTTGGGCGATCATGTCTCGAAAGGGACATGACTGACTGGGCAGTTTTTCTATCCTGCTCTTTAAACTATAGCTGAAAGGAGGAAGAGATGGATTGTATTAATAAGTAGTAATTAGTTGGGGATCAATTTATTACTTAATAACAATAAAAAACTGATCCCCCACTTTTTGCCCAGTAGAAGCTTTACTTATGTTTCCAACTATTATCTTCATTCAGTCAGTTAAGTGCCATACGTGATACACGTTTTGGGCGATTATGGCTCGAAAGGGACATGACTGACCGGACAGAAAATTATCCCGCACTAGGTTGTCATTCTGGTAGACTGGTTGCCAGTTAAGGATATAAAACCCAATCTACCCTATTATTTAACCCATGACTGGAGGGAACAAACGGATTAATACGTTTCTCAAGGCTATTTGTGTGTAAGTGAGTGCAAGGAATTCAACTGGAATTCGAACACGGCTCCCCGATTTGTCGTTCCGAGTCGATATAGACTGCACCACAACGCGCATCTGTTAATAGACTACATTTCGTGCATAGAATATTGTTGTCTTATATGGTCCCTCACCCCTGCTGTTAATGTCAGTGTTCTTGACAGGCTCCAAAAGAGAATCTGTAACGTGATCGGTCCCGACCTGGCAGCTCGGCTCTAGCCACTTTCTCACTGGCGGAATGTGGATTCCCTCTGTTTATTCTACAAATATTTTCATGGTTTCTGCTCCGCTGAACTTAAGCCACTGGTGCACCCGACGCAAGAATTTACACGTGCAACCAGACTGGCAACATGGTATCACACACTTACAGTTAGATCAACCAAATGCAGCCGACGATTCTACTCCTTCAGCTTATTTTCTCGCAATTCTCGCCTGTGGAATTCCTTTCCGTGTGCTTGCTTTTCTGATGGCTCACCCTCTATTAATTTCGAAAGAATAATTTTCTTATCTAGTGAATATTCATTTAGCAATTATTTTGAGTTTATAATGATTTTCAGAAAGCAATCCTACTATTTAATCCATAGTTGGGGAGGAAAACTTATTAATGCCTTAACCAGGGACACTTGATCGTATTTGTATGTAACAAACTAGACAGGTATTGGAACTCGATCCTTCTTTATCCATTACACGATTCACACGCCAAATTTCTCAGCCCCTGGTATACCCATCGTGGTACTCTCGAAGCTAGACGTTGCTTAAAGATAATCGTATGATTATCGGTGTTTCAGTGGTCCCAAGCCTATTTCGTTTTCTACAAATCTGATTTGGACTTTTTTCCTTTACGCTGGTAAAACGTGTCAAAGGCCAAAGTGAATAGGCGTGAGGAACGATGACGAAAGTTGGTTGGGTCGCTACGTCTCGACGCCTGAGGCTGGCAGACGTCTTTGAGACCCGGAGTGGTGCTGTATATTAGGTTTTCAGACAATAAAACTTTTAGAAATATTCTGAATTTTTTTTTTACAATTTCACAATGATGTTGTTGTGAGCCAAAATCTTTTGCGTGATCTTTAAGCATGTTACACTTTTTACTTTTTGTTTAGACCTACAAACTGTCTAATTTTGTGTTTGACTTTGAGTTTAAGTTTTGTTTAACGGTTTATCAACCTCTGTGGGTTATTTGATGCCAAAATGTGGGGGTTTAAGGTATATTTTTTTATGTTTGGTTATAGTGAGAAGATTGATTTAATAAGATTTTGATGATTTTATTTTTTATTTTTTTATTTTAGAAAACTGAAAATGTTATATATTTGTATTAAAAACGTATCGCTTTATCTACCATGAACAAGAGTCTGAACCAGGCCAGAACGCTCAAACACTCGGTCACGATGACTTGAGCCTTCAAGCTAGCGCAACCATTGACGACTCCTCAAAGGGAGCTGCTTACCCAATTTCACTCACAGGGCTTGGGACGACCCTTGGTATGGTTTAAAGCACTTTCTAAAGGTACGGCACACTGGGATCGCCACTTCCAGACCGATAACATAAAGAAGTCACCATCCTGACAAATCGACCATGGTAAGATTCGAACCCGGGCTATATGGTCAGAAAGGAAGGGAGTTCCACCGGACGGAAGTGCGTCAAAAAAAGTAAATATGACTGTTTTATATATATTTTTAGTCATAAAATATAAGTAACTGATTTTGTTCCAAAATTGAACGAAATTGCATTTTTGCCATGATATGTTTTCCTGTCTCGTAAACTTAACTTGTAGCGAATGGAGCTGGTTAGAAAGGACATGCACATAGAAGAAGAAGACCGGGATTATCAAAGAAAAGATAAGAGATGAATGGTAATCAAAGAAAAAGAAGATGGTACTTGACGTTGCAATTAAACCTTTAGCAAACGGCGGGCAGTTCTGAGTGAGTTTGAGTGTGTTTTCTTTAACGGCATATCAACCTCTGTATGTTATTTAATGTCAAAAATGTGAGATCTTAAGGGATTTTTTTAATGTTCGGTTAAAGTGAGAAGGTTGATTTAATCAGATTTTGATGATTTTTTAAAACTTTTTATTTTAGTTTAGAAAAACTGAAGATGTATTAAAGTTTTATATTCAAGAATCTATTGCTGGGAATAATTTTTTTATTCAAAAATGAATATTTTTCTATATAAGATTATTTTTATGTATATACTAGCAGTATAGCCCGGCGTTGCTCGGGTGTAATGAAAGCTTTAAAACTAATCCATGGTCCTGGAGCTCAGACTCTTTAAACGTTGGCACGAAAGACTAAAAAGCAATAGTTGTTTCCAGTTAAAGCGAAACCGTAGACTGAAAAAACTGAATGGATGTAAGTCAAATTTGGATTTCCTGGTGTCGATATCAAATAAGTTTTTTTTGTCGTAAACTGAATTTTGAAGGCAAAATAAGTCCTATGATTAAATGGTATCATGGCTGAGACTAAGAACTACAATTATACCTCCTTAGAGCCAAACCCGAAGCAAAAACTAAAATTAAAGGGCTGAATATATATATATATATATATATATATATATATATATATCATCGATTTTCTGCATTATTGTAAGAATTGCAACCTTGAGACTTCTGAATATCATTTCTTATGTCTTTGTCTAGGAGTGTATCAAATTTGATTAAAATCGGACCACTCCTTCTATAACCCGATTTTCTCGATTATCGATTTTCGATATTTATCAGGGGTACCTCGACACAAAACCTAGCTAAGAACATTCGCTGACGCTTATAGTAAAACTGTGTAAATCTTTCAAAAAATCGGAAAATGAATAACGGACACACACACACACACACACACACACACACACACACACACACACACACACACACACACACACACAGAGTTCCATTTATAAATAAGTTTAGATTTCTATAAAAGTTTATTTCTCTACTTTCATAGTGTTTAGATCCCAGTTTCGGGAGTTAACTATTTGCCCATAGCTGAGACCCTAACAGTTGCTACCACTCAGCGTCAAGGCACAAAAGCAATTAAAAGGTGGTTTCATGCTTCTCACAACCTCCCAATGCTGCCAGAGGCAGTTTACCTTCATACCTAGGGCCTCCAATTTTGAAACAGGAGATATATTCACACTTTCATGCTAGGCATTAAGAACATTGTCTATGGCTATATCGTGTTGAACACAACGGTTCCCGTCCGATCACCGAAATTAAGCAACATCGAGCCTGGTCAGTACTTAAATTGGTGACCATTTGGGAATAGCAGGTGCTGTAAACGTAAGGACCAATAATGGTCCACCGGTCCTCCAGGTTTGGGGGTTGGATGCAGGGCTAACAACCTTGCCCCGTAAAAACAGTTTCTTACAGGAACAGCAACAAAAAGTTGCTGCCCTATGCACCATCTGGGTGTGATAGATAAATCATCATCATCATCATTAAGAACAGTAGTACTACTTACCACCACAAACACAGTATTAATTGTTTCTTTACTGTAGCATAATTAATCGAAACAGATCACTCGCAAAAGTCAGTCAGTTAATGAGAATAGATGTACTATATTATTAAATAGTAATTAATGGGGGATCAGTTTATTACTTCATAACAATAGAAAACTAATCTCCCACTTTATGCCCAGTAGCAGCTTTAATTATGTTTCCAACTATTATATTCAGTTTGTCAGTTAAGTGCCATACGTGATACCCGCTTTGGGCGATCATGTCTCGAAAGAGACATGACTGACTGGAGAAGATGATTATCCCGCAGTAGGTTGCCATTGCTTTCTACGATAGAATGGTTGCTAACCAATGCTACAGAACCCAATGTCTCCTACTATTCAACCCATAGCTGGAAGGAGAAGAGATGTATCAGTTTATTACTTCATAACAATAGAAAACCGATCCCCTACTTTATGTCCACTAGCAGCTTTAATTATATTTCCAACTATTATTTTCAGCGAATCAGTTAAGTGCCATACGTGATACACGCATTGGGCGATCATGTCTCAAAAGAGACATGACTGACTGGGCAGAAGATTATCACGCAGTAGGTTGCCATTATTTTCTATGATAGACTGGTTGCTAACCAATGCTACAGAACCCAATGTCTCCTACTATTCAACCCATAGCTGGAAGGAGAAGAGATGTATCAGTTTATTACTTCATAACAATAGAAAACCGATCCCGCACTTTAGGTCTAGTAGCAGCTTTAATTATGTTTCCAACTATTATTTTCAATCAATGAGCTTAGTACCATACATGATATATGCTTTGGGCGATCATGTCTTGAAAGTGACATGGTTGACTGAGCAGAAGATTATCCAGCAGTAGGTTGCCTTTACTTTCTACGTCAGACTGGCTGCTAACCAATGCTACAGAACCCAATCTCTCCTACTATTCAACCCATAGCTGGAAGGAGAAGAGATGTATTATATTATTCAGTAGCAATTAATGGGGGATCAGTTTATTACTTCATAAAAATAGAAAACCGGTCCCCCAAATTATGCCCTAATTAGGCGTGACTGATTGTACAGAAGATTATCCCATAGTAGGTTGCCATTGCTTTCTGCGGTAGACTGGTTCCCTACCAAGGCTATAGAACCCAATCTGCCCTATTATTTAACCTATAACTAAAGGGAAGAGACGAATTAAGAACGTTCCCAAGGCTATTTGTGCGTAAGTGAATGGAAGGAATTCAGCTGGAATTCGAACTCGGCTCCCCGATTTGTCGTTCCGAGCCGATATCCACTACTCCACAATGCGCATCCGAAAACTCTATTATAAACGGTCACGTCTTTGAATCCCCAACAAATAAATTTTGTGACTGTGAACTTCAACAGTTTTAAATCTATGAGAAACTTAGTTAAGATAAGAGGCTCCTCAACACTTGTTATAAACATATCCCAGCCAGGAATCAGCATCAACAAGAGATATATTGGTTGCTTTTAATTTGCTGTAGTGAAATATCCTGTCCTACCCATGAATGGATATGGTGCGGGCTATAAAAGACCGGGACTAGAACGAACTATAGAGAGTCTTCGTCATTATACGAGAGTGATCGTAATTATACGAGCGCCATCGTGATTATACGCGTGCCATCGTCAGTAGACTGACGACTCTACGACACTGTCAGCACTCTGCCTTCGGGTAGAGGGCGCTCTCTGCTTCCGAGCAGAGAGCAATAACCCAGTCGTGGTTCCGCCGAAGGGTAGAAGCACGACTGGGCAAAAATAGACAGACATTTTTTGGCCGGGCCATATAGCCCGGAAATCCCAGATATAAACTGACCATGTGTCATATGTTGCCCTTACTGGGAGGGACAGCTAAATAATGCCATCGTTATTAGACGAGAGCCATCGTCATTAGACGAGAGTTATACGTCATTAGACGGAAGCATTCTTCACAAGACGGACGCATACGTCCTATACAGAGACATTGCCTTCTTGATTGTTATTCTTGTTAACTGTTCATTAAGTGTACGTGTATTTGGTTTATTGTACTGAGGCAGAATAAATCTCTATTCATATATCCTCAGTGTTAAGAATTATTTCTCGCACTATTCTTTCTCTGTTTATCCACTTACGGGATATAACATAATTGTAAATTTTCTGTTGGATCTGTGGATGTAAAAAGAAAAATGCATTGTTTTGTTTCCCATGCTTGTTGCTGGGGATGATGTAAAAAAAGAGTGTTTGAGAAATACAAATAAACATGAAAGAAAATGCTGAAACTGAGAAACCAAAGAAAAATATTAGAAATGTGGTTCACTTTCACTTTTACGAAACATTCAGTTTGAATTCCGGTCGAATTCGTTGCATTCATTTACGCAAACATACCCTTGGGAAAGGTATTCATTCCCCTCTTCTCCCTCTAGTTATGTGTTAAATAGCAAGACAGATTAAGTTCTATGGCCTTGGTTGGCAACCAGACTACCGTAAAAATTAATACCCAGTAAGTCATGTCTCGAAAGAGACATGATCGACTAAGCGTGACTGACTGAAATTAAAGAAAAAATAGTGAGGCATATAGACTTTGAATCAGTTAAGTTAACATGAATGTTAAAGAGAATCATGCAATTTTATGCCATAAAACAAAACGAATCAAAACTTTTTCTCAACATTTAGTATTAAAATATCCCAGCCAGGAATAAGCAAAAGAAGAGATATATTGGTTGCTTTTAATTATAAATTTTCTGTGGATGTAAAATGAAAAATGCATTGTTTTATTTCCCTTGTTTGTTGCTGAGGATGGTGTTAAAAAAGAAGGTTTTAGAATTATAAACAAAATGAAAAAAAAAATTGAGAAATTAAGAAATCAAAGAAAAATATTGAAATTATGGTTTCACTGTCACTTTTAGGAAACATTGAGTTCGAATTCGTTCCATTTACTTAGGCGCAAATACCCTTGGGAAAGGTATTAACCCATCTCTTCTCTCTCCAGTTCTGTGTTAAACAGCAAAAACAGATTAAGTTCTATAGCTTTGGTTGACAACCGGATTACCGTAGAAATTAATAGCAACCTACTGCAGAAAAATATTCTGTCCAGTAAGTTATGACTCTTTCGAGACATGATCGCCCAAGCATGTATCACGTATGACACTTAACTGACTGAGAGAAATTAAAGAAAAATTTAGTGAGGCAGAGAGAGAGAGAGAGAGAGAGAGAGAGCGAGAAAGATAGTGAGATAGATAGATAGAGATAGAGAGATAGAGAGAGAGAGCAAGATAGATAGAGAGAGCGAGAGAGTGAGCGAGAGAGATAGATAGATAGATAGATAGATAGATAGATAGATAGATAGATAGATAAAAGAGAGAGAGATAGAGATCTCACTAGAACAATATATATATAGGAAACACACGGAAACCAAGTCACATCGGTCAGAAAGGGACAAGTTGAAATATTAGGTTAAGACCGTTAATATTACTAAACTTGCTTTGAATTTTGTTTGTAATTTCGAGATATATAACAGGAATACCATACAAGGCAGGACAGCAATATTCAATTTACTGATAATATTGCTAAATCATAGATTTACAAATATGTAAACTGAGTTCTGACAAGAAAATTTTCTGACACAATATAGTCAAACAATATTTATCTAAACTTCTAAAAAGCGGTAATATTTACACTATCTACATTGTTTCGACTATTGTCCTCATCTTTGTTGTCATTTTCACGATGTTTCGGCCAGCATACGCTCGGGTCTTCTTCTTGTGCTAGGAATTTCGAATTTCGGTTACTGGGGTATAGCTTTCTCATGACTATTAGAAAATAGCAGAAGTCACTTTCTAGTAGCTACTAGTTATTCTCTTTTAAACTAACTCTGTAGGTTACTTGTTGACTACTGACGTAGCCTGGTATTGAAATCATAACTCATTGGTTCAAGTTACTAGAACCAACCAACGGCTATATCCACTGGGCCATGTGACCATAAGAACTAACCAACGTCTATATCCACTGGGCCATGTGTCCTTAAGAACTAACAAATGTCTATATCCACTGGGCCATGTGTCCTTAAGAAGTAACCAACGTCTATATCCACTGGGCCATATGTCCTTAAGAACTAACCAACGTCTATATCCACTGACCCATGTGTCCATAAGAACTAACCAACGGCTATATCCACTGGGCCATGTGTCCTTACGAACGAACAAACGTCTATATCCACTGGGCCATGTGTCCTTAAGAACTAACCAACGTCTATATCCACTGGGCCATGTGTCCATAAGAACTAACCAACTTCTATATCCACTGGGCCATGTGACCATAAGAACTAACCAACGTCTATATCCACTGGGCAATGTGACCTTAAGAACTAACCAACGTCTATATCCACTGGGCCATATGTCCTTAAGAACTAACCAGCGTCTATATGCAATGGGCCATGTCTCCTTAAGAACTAACTAATGTCTATATTACTGGGCCATATGTCCTTACGAACTAACCAGCGTCTATATGCAATGGACCATGTGTCCTTAAGAACTAACTAATGTCTATATTACTGGGCCATATGTCCTTACGAACTAACCAGCGTCTATATCCACTGGGCCATGTGTCCTTAAGAACTAACCAACGTCTATATCCACTGGGCCATGTGTCCTTAAGAACTAACCAACGTCTATATCCACTGACCCATGTGTCCATAAGAACTAACCACCGGCTATATGCACTAGGCCTTGTGTCCTTAAGAACTAACAAACGTCTATATCCACTGGGCCATGTGTCCTTAAGAACTAACCAACGGCTATATCCACTGGGCCATGTGTCCTTAAGAACTAACCAACGTCTATATACACTGGGCCATGTATCCTTAAAAACTAACCAACGTCTATATCCACTGACCCATGTGTCCATAATAACTAACCAACGGCTATATCCACTGGGCCATGTGTCCTTACGAACGAACAAACGTCTATATCCACTGGGCCATGTGTCCTTAAGAACTAACCAACGTCTATATCCACTGGGCCATATGTCCTTAAGAACCAACCAACGGCTATATCCACTGGGCCATGTGACCATAAGAACTAACCAACGTCTATATCCACTGGGCAATATGACCTTAAGAACTAACCAACGTCTATATCCACTGGGCCATATGTCCTTAAGAACTAACCAGCGTCTATATGCACTGGGCCATGTGTCCTTAAGAACTAACTAATGTCTATATTACTGGGCCATATGTCCTTACGAACTAACCAGCGTCTATATTCACTGGGCCATGTGTCCTTAAGAACTAACCAACGTCTATATCCACTGGGCCATGTGTCCGTAAGAACTAACCAACGTCTATATCCACTGGGCCATGTGTCCTTAAGAACTAACCAACGTCTATATCCACTGGGCCATGTGTCCTTACGAACTAACCAACGTTTATATCCACTGGGCCATGAGTCCTTAAGAACTAACCAACGTCTATATCCACTGGGCCATGTGTCCTTAAGAACTAACAAACGTCTATATCCACTGGCCCATGTGTCCTTAAGAACTAACTAATGTCTATATCCACTGGGCCATGTGTCCTTAAGAACTAACAAACGTCTATATCCACTGGCCCATGTGTCCTTAAGAACTAACCAACGTCTATATCCACTGGGCCATATGCCCTTAAGAACTAACCAAGATCTGTATTCACTGGCCCATGTATCCTCAATGACAACAGCAAGTCAATTTCTGGGACTTATAAACATAATGTTTTATGTAACCATTTCCTAGTTCGAAATTCTTAACACCTAAAGAAGGCCGGAGCGTACAACTGCTGAAACATCGTGAAAAGGACAATCAAGATGAGATCAATAATCTGAATTATGTAAATAGTATAGTCAATCAACTGTTCTAGTAAGTGAACAAGCAAGTTTGAGTTTTGTTCAACGGCCTATCATCCTCCGTGGTTTATTTAATGCCAAACAATTGGGGGTTTAGGGAACTTTTATTAAATGTTCAGTTATTGTAGGAAGGTGGATGTAGTTAAATTTTGATGAAAAAGATTTTTTAGAAAACTTATCTTCAGTTTTTTTTAACGTTATTTAATATGAAAGAAAAGTTTTGTTTTGTTTTATTTCACTGCATATTCAAGCTCAATGGGTAGTTTAATGCGACAAGATGTTACAATAGATTCGTATCAATAAAATATGTATTCTTATTATGTAAGAAATCAGTTTGTAGATCAGGTTTCATTGACGTATTTTTGTAATGAGGGTTTTCTTTCCTATCCCTGGTGGCTCTTAGCACGCTTTCTCCTGTAAAAACTCGCAACTCCCATTCTGTCATCACCTGCTCAAGACCCATTCAAATTTGTTACCCTTTCATTTCCTCTGTCTCGTTTTCCCTCTATCTGGCCTGTTAGTATCAGGTTCTCCAAGCACTCCTTCCTCACTGCATGTCCCAGGAACTTCAGCTGTCTCTTCCTGATGCTCAATATTAATTTTCTTTTCATTTCTATCCTTTCTAAAACTTCATCATTGCTCACATACTCCATTCATGTTTTTCGTACCATCCTTCTGTAGAACCACATTTCATTTCCTCCAAATTTTTTTTCATCTTTACTGATATTGTCCAGCATTCACTGCCATATTGAAGACACATGGGGTGATGTAGAAAGGAATTGAGTTAAGTGGATAAGAGATGGGTATTGACATTGCATTTAAATTCCTGGAAGTTGTAGCCGTCAGGAAAGCAAGTATATAGAAAGGAGTTCCACAGGCGGGATGTGCGAGAAAATAAGCTGTTGAAGTAGTATTGTCAGCTGTATTTGGTTGATTTGACTGTAAACGAGTGGGACCTTGTTGCCAGTCTGGTTGCATGAGTAAATCCTTGTGGAGGGGGCACCAGTGATTTAATTTCATCGGAGCTGAAGTCATAAAAATATTTGTAGAAGAGACAGAGAGAAGCCACATCCCGTCGGTGAGAAAGTGGCTGGCGTTGAACCGCCAAGTCGGGAGCTATCACATTAAAGATTCTCTTTTGGAGCCTGTCGAGAACACTGAGATGAACATCTGGGGTGCCTGATCAGATATGATAACAGTATTCTATGCATAGTCGGATAGTTGATTTATATATAAGATAAAGATTTTAGGTGGATATAACTTATTAAATAAATATCTAGAAATCTAGATATTTAATTCTAGCATGTTTCAAATTTTTAATTCTAGCATATTCTAATTTTTTTTTTACTCAAACTGATCACTATGACCGAACACTATAAAAAACTTTAAAACCCCACCTTTTTGGCATTAAATAACCCACAGAGGTTGACATGCCTTTAAACAAAACTCAATCTGATTAAATCAACTTTCTCATTATCACCGAACATTTAAAAAAATCTTAAAACAAAACCGTTTTGGCATTAAGTAACCCACCAGATGTGCGTAGGATATGCGTTGTGGTAACCCACCAGATGTGTGTAGGATGTGCGTTGTGGTACAGTGGATATCGACTCGGAACGAGAAACCGGTGAGCCGAGTTCGAATTCCAGTTGAATCCATTGTATTCACTTACGCGCAAATACCCTTGGGAAAGGTATTAATCCGTCTCTTCCTTCCAGTTATGGGTTAAATAGCAGGACAGATTGGGTTCTATAGCCTTGGTCGGCAACCAGTCTACCGCAGAAAGCAATGGCAACCTACTGCGGGATAATCTTCTGCCCAGTCACTTATGTCTCTTTCGAGACATGATCGCCTAAGCGTGTATCACGTATGGCACTTAACTGACTGAACCCACCAGTGGTTGATATGCCGTTAAACAAAACTCAAACTAATTAAATCAACCTTCTCACTATAACCGAAAATTAAAAAAAAACCCTTTGGCATTAAATAACCCACAGAGGTTGATATGCCTTTAAACAAAACTCAATCTGATTAAATCAACTTTCTCACTATCACCGAAAATTTATAAAAAACCTTAAAGCACCACAGTTTTGGCATTAAATAACCCACAGAGGTTGATATACCGTTAAACAAAATTCAAACTCAAACAATTAGAAGTAAAATGAAAGCTTCCAAAAACGTTTTTCATTTAAAAAAGTTCATTTTAAAACTTAGGTATCACGATAAAACAGAGGTGGTTAATCTAATTCTATTTGTCTTTGTTCAGTCTATCTCACGTTTTCCTATTTTTCATTACTTCATATCTAATGCAGGTAATGCATACGCTTAGATGAATATCGCGTTGAGTCGTTTTTACTACGATAATTGACACTTCAGAAGTAATACTACGTTCGACAGTTGGCTGACGAACTGTTAATTCTAGGTTTGAGTCTGATAACTCTGCTAGATATCTTTGATCTTTTTTGTATAATTTGGAACGTCTACCTCGTCTTTTTCCTGCCCAAAACTTTCCTAACAAGACCGCATGTCTTGATAATTTCCTGCCTCACAGCTGAATCATTCTTTGTGATAATTCGATAATGGTCATCCTCTACTTAGATATACTCTTTCTATTACAAAACTTTCGTCCTGAGTATGACGCTATACTGCATCCAGCAGCAAGGCCTCTGATTGGGAGGTTGTGAGGAGAATGGAACCACCTCTTATTTGCTGTTGGTACCAGGTCCACCCTGACCCGGAGTGGTAGCACCTGTAACGGGTCCAAACTATGGGCAAATATTTAACCCCCACAAAATGGTCATCCTCTACTTTAGATATACTCTTTCTATTACAAAACTTTCGTCCTGAGTATGACGGTAAACTGCATCCAGCAGCAAGGCCTCTGATTGGGAGGTTGTGAGGAGAATGGAATCACATGTTATTTGCTGTTGTTACCAAGTCCACCCTGACCCGGAGTGGTAGCACCTGTAAGGGGTCCAAACTATGGGCAAATATTTAACCCCCACAAATTGGGTTCAAAACAATATGAAAGTATAAAAATACATTTTTATAGAAAGATATACATAATGATATACATTTATAGAAAAATATACATTTTTGAAGGAAAAGTTTTAACAGTAATACATTTTTGAAGACAAAAATGTTACCATTACAGATTTTTGAAGGAAAAAATATTATTCTTAGCAAAACATTTCTGAATAGAAAACTAGAAGATATTTTAATTGTTAACCGCCCAACTGGGGTCAAAACTATATGAATGCACAAAGATAGACATTTATAGAAATATATGCATAAAATACACTGATAGGCTGGCTTCCGATTCTCAACAGCTTTTTAATGTGCATAATTTCTCTGCCGTTGCCCTGCCGTTCCAGACAAGCGTCACCGACGAAGAATAAAAATAAAAGATTTTATGTTTATATGTATGTATTCCTCATTAATTTTCTAGATCCAGCGGCAATATATAACCGTTTGTTATGTAATGAAAAAAAAATGGTTGTTCTGGTAATGAACATGTCAAAACAATTTAAACATAACCAGCATTCAGGTATGAAACTGCAACGTATGCATCTTTTAAGGAAAAATATTACCAACAATAAATTTTTGAAAGAAAATAATTGCCATAAACATTTTTGAAGTAAAAATTATTACCAGCAATACATTTTGAATATAAAACTAAAAGAAACAAAAACATTTTATCAAAATCTGACTAAACCAAAATTCTCACTATAACAAAACATTAAAAAAATACCTTAAATCCCCACCGTTTTGGCATTAAATAACCCACAGAGGTTGATATGCCGTTAAACAAAACTTAAACTGACTAAATCAACTTTCTCACTATAACGGAACATTAAAAAATACCTCAAAGCCCCACCTTTTTGGCATTAAATAACCCATACAGGCTGATATTTATTCAGCAAAATATAAATTGCTTGTGGCACAAGTCCGATTTGGGATATGGGAAAAAAAGCACTGGATGGTCTCCACTAACTATCTTATACATAGCTTATTCGATTCACGACCCAAACATACGTTACAATTTTTCTCAATCACCACAAGAACTTAACAATCAGCATTCAATCCTTCATGTACCAAAATACCGCAAAACGTTCCGGGGGACCTAAAAAAACAACCCAAGCGAACCTAAAAATTTTACAATATACAATAAATAAAAGAATATACATAAAGATTTAATATGAAATGACATGAGGGGGAGAGGTATGACCACAAATCCCCAAAACATAAATTTTCAACTCAAAATACAAACTAAACGAGCTCACGCGGCGCGATACGAGCAGTCAACTCGCCGACACGATCCCACAAAGGGCGAACCCGCAAACAATGGTAGAAGGCGTGCGAAGACGTCTCCTTTAAACCAAGGTTGAAGCATTCACAATCTAGCAAATCCGCCAGGCCCATTATGAAACGCATATCATTGACAGAAAACCTATTCCTAGCTAATCGCCAAGTCAGAGAAAACTCAGAGTTGCTGAAATAATCCGAAACTGGCGCTCAAGACCAATAAAAGCGATACTCATCCTCCGACATGCCAAGCACTTAGCGTAGTGGATCCTTCACGGCGCCCGTCACTACTCCCCGATAGAAGTGCCTCCTCGGCTGAGAAAGGTCACTAGACCGTGGAATGGCCTGCAAGGCCGTCAGAAATTCGAGCAGAAACCTCGATTGCACTGTGACTATTATGCGGTTCACCCTGCACCCTTGTATTTGAAACAGGAGTAGTGGTTCCCATTAGTACAAGCTTAGGATTGAGTTTCCGGCTTCTTATAAGTTCTATTTCAATTCTATTCTCCTATCTTTTCCGCATGAACTGCCAAAATTACATTTACAAATTAAATCCTGACTTCTTCAAGTCTAGAATTAGCTGTCTTTATCTTTTGTTATCTTGCCCTGTCATGGCGCATCATCCATAAACGGAATTAACTCTTCCAAACATTACATATGCCTCTCTTCACAAGAGCTGAGAGTAAGTTGCTTGGAAGTAGCCTAAGCATAGCGCTCTGAACTCTGCCGAGAGTCGTCTACGAACACTGCTACCGTAACGACCATTACAAGTCCCAGTTCGAGGGTCAAATCGTAGTATTTCTCACTAACCCGTGTTATCGTTCTACTAACAAAGTTCCAGGTATTGTATTTCTTTTCCGTATTTGATATATATTCGTTTATTCCAATTTGGTTGTTTTTGTGTTATTCTTGCTGGACCTTTAACCGGATCCGCGGCATGTCCTTTCTTACGGCATCCCCAGAGTCTTTTTGCAGAACCACATAATTCTTTCGTTCATCTTAGATGAGATTGTCCAGCATTTGCTGCCATATTGAAGGACAAACTTCTATGTTTCCAATGAAAATCTTCTGTCTGTCAATACTGCGTTCTCTGTTAGAACGCTTCCGCCTAGGTATTTACATTTCAGTTAGTCAGTTAAGTGCCATATATGTTTTGGGTGATCATGTCTACAAAGAGACATGACTTACTGGGCAGAAGATTATCCCGCAGTAGGTTGCTATTGTTTTCTGCGGTAGATTGGTTACTAGCCAAAGCTATGGAACACCATCCGTCCTATTATTGAACCCATAACTGAAGGGAAGAGACGGATTAATACCTTT
>JBBBDQ010001502.1:2767500-2780000 GCA_037127315.1 Ascarosepion bandense
TTCTTCTACGTACGCCGTAGTCACTAAAATAAGAACATTTTATTTATTTCAGTAACAAAAGCATTTAAAATACGTCAGTATTTTTAGAAACAAATGACAATTTGAAAACGGTCAGTGAAACATTTCTCTAGAGAAGACCGACATTTCTTCTACGTAGAATCGGAAATTTAACTTTACGTCGAGTTGAAGTTCACAGTTAGTTAGTTGATGTTGTTTAGCGACTATAGACAATTTAATACTGAAGTCTAAATATTTAAATACATTTTTACGGTTTCAACTCAATGTATATTTTTAGGGAAAGAGAGACAAGGGGAAGCAGCGCGAGACATACTTGATGAGCTTGAGCAAATGGATAGCGGAACGGAGTCTGGGAGAGATACCAAGAGGAAAAATATTAAGTGCAACAAGGGGCAGGGAAAAGTGGGAGTTCATGATTGCCTACGTCCTGTATGGACACGGTACATGAAGAAGAAGAATGGTGAAGCAATGTTTGGGAGAGATACCAAGAGAAAAATATTTAGAGCAAAAAGGAATCGAGGCAAATGGGAGTCCATGATTGCCTACGTCCTGAATGGACACGGCACATGAAGAAGAAGAATGAATGGTGAAGCAATGTTTGGGAGAGATAGCAAGAGAAAAATATTAAGAGAAAACAGGGATAGGGGCAAATGGGTGTCCATGATTGCCTACGTCCTGAATGGACACGGCACTTGAAGAAGAAAATGTCCTCAACTATAGAGAAACGTATTTTGGTTGGTTGGTTGGTTGGTTGATTTTGTTTGGCAATATATCAACCTCAATGGGCAATTTAACGGCGAAATCTAAATATTTGAACAGAATTTTATGGTTTCAACTAAATATATTATTAACACAATTATATGTCTTCAACTACACATGAAAGGTATTTTTGGTTGGTTAGTTACTGGGTTTGGAAGTTGATTGGTTGATTTCGTTTTGTGGTCTATCAAAGTTAATGGGCAGTTTAATGCAGTAATCTAAAAAATTGGACAATTTCTTTTATGGCTTCAAGTAAATATCTTTTGAACGCAAATGTATTTCCTGCACTACACATAGAATATAATGTACATCATTTTTCTATGAAATGCATCGTTGGTAATTTTACTTAAAAATGTATTGTTCATGTTTTTTATATGAAAATGTATTGCTGATTTTTTTTATAATATAAATGTATTTTTATACTTCCATAAGGTTTTTTGACGGATAACTGTTACAGTATATATATATATATATATATATATATATATATATATATATATATATATCCGCAGACAGATCTGTTTCGCTGTATCACAGCTCATCATTACGATTAGACTCTGATTGCTTTTTAACCTAGTATTTGAAACCCGACCGAATTGGCGTCAGTCGGCAATTCTACCTCTGGGCTATGGGCGTTCGGTAGAAGAAGGCAGATTTTTAGCGTGTATATTATCATTATACGCGCCCACTAGCCAGAGTGCTCTAATTCATTTTACTGAATGAGCGATGCGTACATGCCAGAGTAGCTAATGTTTTTCAAAGTTTACCATTCTTCCAGAGTGCTTAATCAGGGTGTGAGAGCGTAAATAGTCATGCGTAGACAGATCTGTTTCGCTGTATCACAGCTCATCAGTACGGTTAGATTCCGATTGCTTTTTAACCCAATATTTTTGTTATCTTTTCCAAACCTTGATTCGCCATTCATTCTTCTTGTTAATATATATATATATATATATATATATATATATATATATATATATTAAGTAATTCATCGAGCTTTTTATTCGACCTCAACAGAATGCCGAAAGCACTGGACAGCCGTTTCGTCCTATACTTGGGACTCTTCAGCAGTGTGCATCCGCTACCAGGAATCGTACCCAGACAGTTTTTTGGTTATTAAGCTGATGTTATACCAAGAAATATGTGGTACAGTTGGCATAACATCAGCTAAATAACCAAAAGACTGTCTGGGTTCGATTCCTGGTAGTCGATGCGCACTGCTGAAGAGTCCCAAATATAGGACGAAACGGCCGTACAGTGCTTTCTGCATTCTGCTGAGGTCGAATAAAAAACTCGATGAATTACTTAATAATTTTTCAATTCCCCCTACTACTTCAGTTCATATATATATATATATATATATATATATATATATATATATATAGTCACCCGCAGACATATCTATTTCGCTGTATCACAGCTCATCAACACGGTTAGATGGAGAATTGGAGTCAGTCGGCGATTCTACCTCTGAGCTACGGGCGCTCGGTAGAAGAAGGCAGACTTTTTAACGTGTATTCTATTATTATACACGCCCAATAGCTGAGAGTGTTGTAATTCATTGCTGAATGAACGATATATATATATTCCATTTGGGAATGAGTTATTTCAGCAAACTAGGTTTCAACCTTTCGGTATCTTCAGGTGATTTATGATAACTGATTTTCCAACGTTTTTCAAATGTACAACAGGGATTTTTTTACGAATGAGCGATTAGAATTGTTAGACAACCGAAAATTTTTCAAAATAAGGGAAAGTTAATTAAGGATTTTAAAACACTTTTATTCATACACTAGCAGTATAGCCCGGCATTGCTCGGGTGTAATGAAAGCTTTAAAACTAATCCATGGTCCTAGAGCTCAGACTCAGACTAAAGAATATTTGTGTGAAGTTTGGTGAGAATCGGATAAAAATTATGGATTTGTATAAAGGACATAGAGACAGATAAAAAGACACACTCTCAAACATCTTGCTTTATATATATATATATATATATATATATATATATATATATATATATATATATGTTACTGCACTAGTGTAAGAAGTGCAACCTTGAAACTTCTGAATATCGTTTCTTATGTCTTTGTCTATGAGTGTACAAATTTGATTAAAATCGGACCACTCCTTCTATAACCCGATTTTTTCGATAATCGATTTTCCATATTTATCGGGGGTAGCTCGACACAAAACCTAGCTAAGAACACTCGCAGACGCTTATAGTACAACTCTGGAAATCTTCCAGAAAATCGGTTCAGCCGTTTCGGAGTCTATAGGTAACGGATACACACGGACACAGACACACAAAGACAAAGTTTCATTTATAAATAAGTTTAGATTCGTAAAAAATCTCTATTTGTATGTTTGAAAAACGGAAAATCGGTCATTAATAAACCCTGAAAAATATTTAAAAGATCTACAATCTAAATGAACTGAAAATTTTTTAATACAGCCATTGAATGGACATGCCTCCCAATACTATCATACGAACGTTGGTGTCCCCAAGGCCCTATTCTAGGTCCTACGCTTTTCCTTCTCTTCATTACTGATCTTCCTGATGTAATAAGTAGGTATATATGCTGGCGACACTACGGTTTACTCTTGCCTCGAATAAAAAATCTGCCGAAAATGGCAAAGCAAACCTCGCTGTTAAGCTTGAAAAGGACCTCCAATCTGCGGTGGATTGGAGTAAGAAATGGCTTGTGAATTTTAATGCTTCCAAAACGAGGCTGATATCTATTAATCATCACAGACAATCGCTCCTACTCTCCCCCCATTAAAATGAATCAGGCTAGTCTTCCTGAAAACAAAACACTGCGCCTCCTCGGGTTAACTCTCACAACAGACCTCAAGTGGAATGACTATATCGAATTCATAGCTAAATCCACTGCTAAGCATGTCGGTTCTCTGTGCAGGGCCAGGAGGTTTTTTCCCTTCTCAAATCACCCTGCACATATATGAATCTACAATTCGGCCGTGCATTGAAGACTGCTGCTATATCTGGTGAGGGGACCCTGCCATATAGCTAGGGGTCCTTGATAAAATCCAACGGAGAATCTGTAATGTCATCGATCCCAACTTGGCAGCTCGAAAGTCACTTACTTACCGGCGCAGTGTGGCTTCCCTCTGTCTCTCTACAAGTATACTTTCACGGCTTCTGCTCCGATGAACTTAGCTCTCTGGTGACCCCTATGTATGAATTTACATGAGTCACTAGATTAGCAACTAGGGTTCACCCTTTTACTGTGAAACTAATAAAATGTAAAAGCAAATTCTACTCCAACAGCTTCTTTTCTCGCACTTCCCGCCTGTGGAATTCCCTTCCATATAACTGCTTCCCCGATAGCTACAATCTCCAAGAATTTAAATGTAAAGTCAATAGTCATCTCCTGTCTCACTAACCTGCATCCTCTCTTTCTCATGTTCCTTTCTCCGTCCACTCCACTCTTATCAGTATTCTCATCCTTCTTTTACCCACTTCCTGACACCCCTACAACCTGTCCTTCTTTCTCATAACTTTCCTCCTTTGTAGCACCCTGCGCACCAGTGGCAATAGACTACCTTGCTTGGGGCGATATGATTAAAAGAAAACAAAAAAACGGTGTATTTGAGTAATTTAATTATGACTTAAAACGCATTTTCTCTCTCTTCCTCTCTCTCTCTCTATGTATATATGACATTACAGATATATATATTAATCCGTCTCTTCCCTTCACCTTCAGAGTAGGATTGGTTCTATAGTCTTGGTTGGCAACCAGTCTCCCGCAGAGGGTAATGGCAGTCTACTGCGGGAAAATCTTTTGAGAGCCCAAAATAAATAAGTTTACTTATATATCTATATCTGTATCTTTTCATATATATTTCAGTTACTAATTCTTGTGGGGTCTTTTCTTTCTTCTAAGATAATGGACTCGACTTGAGTATACATATACTCCTGCTATAGAGAGATAGGTCAGATAACGTCAGATCTGAGAGATACCTAACAATACCGGAACATACCGAGGTTTCACGGAGAATACAGTGTCAATAATTCATAGTAGCTCTGAGTTCCACTCAGTCAGAATAGTATTACGCAGCACACGTCATCTTCTGACGTGGACATACTAAACATACTACAGCTTCACTTCCGAGACCTGTATATATACTTCCTACTCACTGTATTCTTGGAATACTAACCTGCGTTCAAGATTGTATCTTTTACGTTTATACATTTACTTTTGAAATGAATTGTTTGAACATTATTATTCATTTAAAACTGTCGGTTCTTTATAACAAAGTTTCCTGAAAATTCATACTTACTTTTCTATCTCAAGTTCTGGTTGTTATTTCCTTATTTTCTGCGGTTTCTATTCCCGGGATCCACAACACTAATAACCGCTCATTTACAGAGAAATGAGAAAAAGACTTTCTTAAAAACTGCATTGCGGAAAAAGTTATTCCCTAATGTTTACAGAGGCTCGTCAAGTCTTCACACCATACTTTCCCTCTTTATGTTAACGAATTCTTGAAATTATCGTTACAGGAATCGGAAGAAAAAAGGCTACAGTTTAAGGCATACATAGCGGGAAATGATTCCTATAAACACAAATGGACTGAGATAAAATAACAAATTCGACCAGCTGCGACAACAGGAGGCTGATCTAAGGTATTGCAGAACAAACCAGAGACGTTGATTCGCAGAAGAAATAAGAGTAAACATTCATAGTAGAAACGTGACTGCACGGATTCAGATAAATCGTCAAGAGCAGAGACTTGAACAATAATTATTCTTACTGCCATGTTTGGATTGACTTTTCGACTAGCCTGATCTATGCTAATGGATTGTCTGTGATGGTTTTAATGAAACCCGTTTTATTAATATCACCAACACAAGCGCACTTCCCGCCTGTGGAACTCACTCTCGGATTCTTGCTTTCCTGACGGCTACAACCCCCAGAAATTTAAATGCAAAGTTAATACTCATCTACTAACCACTGGCCTCTAGCTCTCTCCCCTCCCCTGTATAACCTTCCCTTTCTCTCCACCTATGTATCTGTCATCGCACCTGCTTTCTCAGCTTTCTATTGTTCCTTTCTAACTAGCTTGTACTCCTCACTCTTTTCTAATTAATCTTTTTACATTTATGTAACCCCCTGCACATCAGTGGCGTTTCTGCCTTGCTCGGGGTGAAATGATTAAAAAAAAAAAACGTATTCCACCCACCGTCTACCTACTTTTAGACCCCCCCCTGTATATTTGTTTGGTTTAGTTTTGTCTTTAGAGGCATATCAATAACTATATGTCAATTACGGCCGAAATCTAAGCATTTTCTTTTTGAGATTGTAACGGTTTTAGCAATACTGGGAGAGAATATGTGGATTCTTGCCTTTCCCAAGAGTATTTGCACGTAAGTGAATATTCCGAATTCAACGGGAATTGGAACTCGACTCTCTGATTAGCATTCCCAACCCATTACCCATTACACCACCCGCACATCCAAACGTACATTTAGTATTCTCAAGCGGTCAGCCATCTAAGTACTGACTAGGTTCTACGTGACTTAATTTAGGTGATTGTACAGGAACTATATATCTAACTTTATTTATAAATGGAACTTTGTCTCTGTGTGTGCCTATGTGTGTGTGTCTCACTGTGTGTGTCCGTTACCTATAGACTCCGAAACAGCTGAACCAATTTTCTTGAAAATTTACACAGTTGTACTATAAGCGCCTGCGAGTGTTCTTAGCTAGGTTTTATGTCGAGGTACCCCAGATAAATATCGAAAACCGATAATCGAAAAAATCGGGTTATAGAAGGAGTGGTCCGATTTTAATCAAATTTCATACACTCATAGACAAAGACATAAGAAACGATATTCAGAAGTTTCAAGGTTGCAGTTCTTACAATAGTGCAGAAAATCGATTATATATATATATATATATATATATATAAAAGGCAAGATGTCTATTTTTTCAGCCGTATGTCCATTTTTTCAGCCGTTTTATTTTAGTTTTTGCTTCGGGTTTGGCTCTAAGTAGGTATAAATGTAGTTCTTAGTATCAGCCATGATACCATTTACTCAGAGGACTTATTTAGCCTTCAAAATTCAGTTTACGACCAAAGAACTTATTTAATCTGGATATCAAGAAAATCAAAATTTGATTTACATCCATTCATTTTTCTTTCAGTCTACGGTTTCGCTTTAACTGGAAACAACTATTGCTTTTTAGTCTTTCGTGCCAACGTCTAAAGAGTCTGAGCTCCAGAACCATGGATTAGTTTTAAAGCTTTCATTAAACACGAGCTACGCCGAGTTATATTGCTAGTATATATATATATATATATATATATATATATATATATATATATATATATATCTACCACCTAATGAGCCAGACGAACCTACTTATGTTACACTTAAACTGAATGTCAGGAAGAGCCAGCTTTCCGCAACGATCCGTTTAAGTGAAACCTAGGTAAGTTCGTCTGGTTCATTAGGTGTAACCTATTTATTTCGCTCTACCCCTTTATTGAGTGCTTTTTGTTAGATAATTACTCGTATCGGGGTTTTTCTTTGGGCTTCATGCTGATCTCGGTTTGAACATTTTTGACTGACGTTCATGTACTAAGTTCTTTCTTTGTTTTCCTTCTCTCGAAAGTTTTCGAGGAAGGTTTTACATGACTATAGTTATAATCTCGTTTATATATATATATATATATATATATATATTGTTATTTCTTCCCTTTAAAACGCATTAATGTTGTAGATTTTTTTAATTAATTATCTTTAGCCCTCGGATAAATGGTTATTTTTTATGTTTCTGTACGTATAGAAGATGAAAATGACACGCCCCGTTATAATTTCGTGTGCATACAAGTGCTAATATATATATATATATATATATATATATAATCCTTTCACCCCAAACAAGGGATAACATGAGAGAAAAAGATTAGATTGGAGGAGAGTAAAGAGAAAGACGAACCAGTAAAAGAGGGTGTCAAAGAAAGGAGGAAGAGAAGGATGGAAATACAGGTGTGATGAAAGTTGCAAAGGTGGAGAGAAAGGAAAGGATATACGGGGTGGGGAAAGAACTAGAGTTTAAGTGGTTAATAGATGAGTATTGACATTGCATTTAAATTCCTGGAGGTTGTACCCGCCAGAAAAGCAAGAATATGGAAGGAAGTTCCACAAGCGGAAAGTGCAAGTAAAGAAGCTGATGGAGTAGAATTGTCGGCTGCAATTGGTTGATCTAAATGTGAATGGAAGGGACCCTGTTGCCAGTCTGGCAGCACGGGTAAACTCATGTGGCAGGGGCACTAGTGATTATAGTTATATATATATATATATATATATATATATATATATATATATATATATAACAGTGGAAGACAGTCAACAACTACATCCGAAGGTATGGAAAAAGAAAAAAGAAAAAAGAAAAGCGAAAATATACTCACTAAATGAGGAATCAACACTAAGCTCCCCACCAAGCACGTGGGGAGAAACATCTAAAAGAAATAAATATTCCTAATGTGTACCAACTCCGGAAGAGTGGGAGTAGCGAAGAGTAAAAAACAGCATTGAAGGCGTTAAATGGAACTCGATTTTTTCCAAAGAGGTAGGAGGAGTAGGAGAGTAGCAAAAAACAAATTATCATCCGGGTTCGTACACAAGATTTCCATTTTTAAGATACCTACACTTAAACCGGGTGTGCGTTGTGGTGCAGTGGATATCGACTCGGAACGACAATTCGTGAAGCCAAGTTCGAATTCCAATTGAATACCTTGCATTCACTTACGCACAAATACCCATTGGAAAATGTATTAATCCGTCTCTTCCCTCCAGTTATGAGTTAAATAATAAGACAGACTGGGTTCTATAGCTTTGGATAACAACCAGTCTATCATAGAAACCACTTGCAATCTACTGCGAGATAAATCTTCTGCCCAGTCAGTCATGTTTCTTTCGAGACATGATCGCCACAGCGTGTATCACGTATGGCACTTAACTGAATATAATTGTTGGAAACATAATTAAATCTGCTACTGGACATAAAGTAGGGGATCGTTTTTCTATTTTTCTGAATTAATAAACTGATAACCCGTTAATTACTACTTAATAATATAATATATCTCTTCTCCTTCTGGCTATGGGTTGAATAGTAGGACAGATTGGGTTCTATATCCTTGGCTGGCAACCAACCAGAAAGCAATGGCTACCTACTGCGGTGTAATCCAGTCATTCTTGTCTCTTTTGATACCTGATCGCCCAAAGCGTGTGTCACGTGTGGCACTTAACTGACTGACTGAAAATAATATTTGGAAACATAATTAAAGCTGCTGCTGGACATAAAGTGGGGGATAGTTTTTCTACTGTTATGAAATAATAAAGTGATCCCCCATTAATTACTATTTAATAATACAATATATCTATTTTCCTTCCAGTTATGGGTTGAATAGCAGGAGAGATTGGGTTCTGTAGCATTGGTTAGCAACCAGTCTACCGTAGAAAGCAATGGCAACCTACTGCGGGATAATCTTCTGCCCAGTCAGTCATGTCTCTTTCGAGAGATGATCGCCCAAAGCGTGTATCACGTATGGCACTTTACTGACTGACTGACACTTAGACATCACTTCAGTACGTTTATTCAGTAAGGCGCCTCTGTTCGTTTATGTCATGATAACCAATTTTGCTTCCCAGCCCAACCTACAATCAATATCTCCACGATTCTTTCTAGCCTTGACCTTTCTTATGATAGGCTACTTTTCACACAGGGTTTTTTTTTTCCCATAAATGTCTTTAAATTTTTACAAAAAATCCGCCAGTCCTGTGTTACTCCTGTAAATTTCCAATCTGAACGAAGAAGTATGTTTATAAAATCGGTTTTTAAATGGCCCCTCAGTACAGCCTATGTACATTTTCTTAACTTCTCCAAGTTTGTTTCTGTAAACAATGCTTCCTGTACAACATGTTTTTTCGGGGGAATGGAGGGTTGTAAAATAGTGCCTGACTATACCTAACGGTTAAAATACGGGTAGCTTGGTGCTGATTACTCATTTAGTGAGTGTCTGGTAGAATTGTAGTCTTTGAAAAAACTGTGGCTGCTCTAGCATCTACGCATCGTTCATTCAGTAATGCATTAGAACATTCTTAGTTGTGTGTTTACATGGTATATCACACGCTAAAAGTCCCCCTTCTTCTACCGAGCGCCAATAGCTCACAGGTAGAATCGCCGACTGATGACAATTCGGTCTGTTTTCAATTCTGTCTAAAAGCAATCAGATAAACAACTGAACTGATGAGCCGCGAAACAGATCGGTCTGTAGATGACTATATATATATATATATATATATATATATATATATATATACGCATGTGTGAGCGCGCGTGTGTGTGAGGGTAATTAAAAAATACAAGCGTTAGAGAAGGGTGGAAAAATTTTGTTTTAAAGAGAAGAAATTGCATAAAAATTTATAGTCAAATAATAACTTTATGACATGAATTTAGTATTAAATGAAGAATTAAAATTTTATATCCGTCAAAAAGAGGACTTTCGTTTTATGAAATTTCTACTTCCGACACGAACTCTACACCGGGTTTGACATGACATATATCTTCCTTTGTTGAAAAGGATTATTCTCCATATGAAGTTATTCGAAATTTATTGTTTAATATATATATATATATATATATATATATATATATATATATATATATATGTAGTCATACACAAACAGTCCTGTTTCGCTGTATTTCAGCTCATCAGTAGAGTTAGACATTTGATTGTTTCCAGCCAGTATTGAAAGCCGACCGATTTAACATCAAGCGGATATTCTACCTTTAAGCTATCGGTGAAGGGTAAAGAAGGCATATTTTATCGTGTCATTTACACACAGTAAACAAACACCAGGAGCCAAGAGCTTTTAATCTATTGCTAGATAACAATGCGTAAATAAAGTCTACCCCTTGAAAATTTATACATTAACATAAGTATTCAATATAAAATATTGAAAAATAAATAAAACAATAAAAAATTATAAAATATTAAAATAAATCAATATTATAAAGTACTATAAGCGTCTGTGATTGTTCTTAGCTAGGTTTTTTGTCGAGGTACCCCCGATAAATATCAAAAATCGATTATCGAAAAAATCGGATTATAGAAGGAGTGGTCCGATTTTAATCAAATTTGATACACTCATAGACAAAGACATAAGAAATGATATTCAGAAGTTTCAAGGTTGCAGTTCTTACAATAGTGCAGAAAATCGAGAATATATATATATATATATATATATATATATATATATATATATATATATATAGAAAGCAAGATGTTTGTGAGTGTGTCTTTTTATCTGTCTGTATGTCCTTTATACAAATCCATAATTTTTATCCGATTCTCACCAAACTTCACACAAATATTCTTTAGGCTGAGTCTGAGCTCCAGGACCATGGATTAGTTTTAAAGCTTTTATTACACCCGAGCAACGCCACGCTATACTGCTAGTATATATATATATATATATATATATATATATATATATATATATATTGTCACTCAAATTATGCAGAAAGTTTCATAGACGATATATTCTCTTATATTTCGATCCACTCTTGTTCATTGATTTTTTTTTTTGGTAGTTGAAAAATGTTGGCTGTCCGAAAAGGCCATTCCGATTTTTAAGAAAATTATTTCGAACTTTTCTTCTTAACTTGGTTGATATAGATGTTGTAATAGACACAGCGTTTCGACCAAGTACCCTCTGGTCATCATCAGCCGTGCATAGTTTGGCTGTTATAGATTATCTCGTTACTTATTGCGAAATATCCGGTGAAATCAGTTATTGTTTTTTCATGTTGTATTTTGGTTTGTCAGTGCCGGGCCCAAGGATCAGAACTCATCGCCACTAGAAGATACTAACACATGTATAACCAACGACTATATCCACTACGCCACCGTCCTGAATTTTATAACATTGTAACACCTATAACAACCAAGATGAGAACAACTGTTCGAAATAATTCCAAGATTGTTGGAAATTACTCATTTTAGAAATAAATACAAAATTATGCCATTAAATATGTTTTTCCACGTGTTATGAAGCATTTCGCTACACACACCCTTTCTCCATTTCTCCTTCAACTTAACGATTCCCGTTCCGATAATTTTGGTAGTTTCTCGGCAAAGAACTCACTACGGTGGTTTGTTATTTATGTCAACCAAAGAAGTTATATTTTTCATTGAGATTTATTTGCAAAGAGCTGAATAAATGAAAACCCGAAGGACCAATGTCTGGTGAATATTGCTGGTTGTGTAACGTGTCTCATCCAAGATGAAACAATTTTTGCCTAGCTGCCAAAAAAAATAAGCGTGAGGTCTGGAATTATCTTGATGGAAAACAAAAATTTTCCTGTTCGGCAATTCTGAACGTTTATCTTGAATTATGCTTCCTTTACTTAGTTCAGTAACGAGCAGTACTTTTCGAAATCTATTGACTGGCTACTTGGCAGAAGTAATTGTACCCATGCTTCAGTAAGTTATCATGGTTGGCAGATTTTGATAAATTTAATGTTTCTGCCAATTCTGACGTTGTGTAATGCTGGTGATTCACAATCAATGTCTTGTTTTGTTCGTCATCTGTCATGGGAGGTTCTGCCTGGGCGTTCTTCATCAATAAAGCTACAATCACCAGATATAAACATAGTAAAACACTTCTGTAAAGTTCTGTCTGCTAA
>JBBBDQ010001502.1:2785000-2825000 GCA_037127315.1 Ascarosepion bandense
AAGTAGGTGTAAAAGAAATGTATTAAAAAGAATTTAAATTTAATCTTTCCTATTTTCTATTAAACAAGTTATTTTGAAACTATTCATTATTCTATTATCCTAGGATATGGCTGATTTTTTCTTATTCCCCACCCTCGAATTGATATATCTAATGTTACTTCGCAAGACACACTTTAGGAACAAATACAAGCTGCTTGGCAGGAGATAGCATTAGATAGATTGAAGAAGCTTGTGATGTCAACGCCTTTCAGAATAAAGGCTATGATTAAAGCAAAACCTATTATATTAAATATTAAATTTATTTTGTAACAAGTATTTTTTCTTGTTAAACAATTTGTTGAGTAAATCTTAATAAAATTACTTTAATTAAATTATTTTCTGTTAATATGCCTCATAAAAGATAAAATAGTTCTTGTCCTAATACTTATTTACAGTACTACACACACACACACACACACACACACACACACACACACACATATATATATATATATATATATATATATATATCAGCATGTGGTGATAGAAGAATCCAAAGGTGTATCCTATACATACAGTGTAGGATAACTCTCTAAGAGAGCTCTAAATATATATGTAAATAAATACATATAGATCAAGTATAAAAAAAATTAAGGTAGACGCCATATTTCTTTGTTAATCGGAAGTCTGGGCATATCTCAGGCCAACCAATATCAACTTCCGTCTTTATAGTACAAAAGATTTTACACGAATCGTGTAAATCTTTTGTCCAATAAAGACGGAAGCTGATGATGTTTCGCCTGAAATAGGCCCATACTTTAGATTTACCATGAAATAACGTGTCTGCCTTAACTTTCCTTTTATATATATATATATATATATATATATATATATATATATATATATATATATATGTGTGTGTGGGGTTTTTGAGTTTTTAGAGAGAGAGAGTGAGAAAATATGTGTGTGTGCATCTGTGTTTGCTTCATAATTTGATACTTTGGAAATGATTCTTGAAAAGATAGAAAATATTTTATCACATTATTATGCATTTCGCTAATTTAGGGCTTTGCAAGCATTTTTATTTCAGATTGAAGCTAAATTCCTTTTTATTTTCTTTATCGGAATGGCCTGAAAGCAAGAAAGTTGTAGATTGAAGAGTTTTATAGAACCCTTGCCTTTCATTAACATAGAATAAGACATACAAAAATGGAAGTTCTAGACAACTTTGAGATTTGATTAGAAATTTAGAATTATATAAATAATTTGTCCGTAAATAACATTATATTTTAAATTGTGACGAAGAGCATCATGCTAAATTATGTCAAAAGACGTCGTGATAGCCAATGCAAAATCATCAGCTCACCATTATCTAAGTCTATAATTTTTAATGCCTGGAACCACTGAAGAGGATGTCCAAACAAGAAAGCAAGAAGCTCCAATGTTTTATTATTACAGGTTTAAAGAGAATATAAATCAAATAAATCAAAGATTACACTTCTTTAGGCTCTTGCAAGGACACAATGAATTCCACATGCTTTATACGGATCCCGATTAAAGTTGATAGCAAAAATAAGCGACGGAATTTATGCATATAAGAAAATGGAGTCCCAGTTCAAAGTGGAAAGTCAGGCAAATACACTACAACTGAGAAATTGTAATCATGGAAGAGAATTTACAAGCAAAACATTATATAGTGGTTGATACCAGAAGTTGGGTAAAGCGATTATGTAAAAAAGACATTTTCCTATTTGGCACTCTATAACAGAGCATTAAGTAGTCAGAAACGAAACATTTTAGAGGTCCTGCATTCAATCAAAAATGTGTCTGTCAATAGGAATAATGAAACAATTTAACGATATGTCCATATATTTGTACAATTAGGGAGATGGTTACTATTTATCTTTGAATCGGCCTTGTATCATACATACCCAAAATCACTACAACTTAGGATTATTTGGTATTATCAGAAGGTTAGAGAATTGGAATGTTTAAAAAAACTAATAAACATAACTTTTACACGCTTAAAATGGAAATTTATTAATGGAAAAGAATAATATTGATTGGCAGAAGTTAAATGTTTAATGAGAAACAATATTAAGAAGTTAAGGGCATCAAAAGTTTGTCGTGGTTCTTGCAAAAGAGAGTTTATGCGTATGTATGTATGTATGTATGTATGCGTTATCGCTCAGGGTGAAAAGTGAAAAAGAAAGAGGTGAGAAAGGTGAAAGAGAATAATAGAGACAATAATAATAACGATCGCTTGACGTTTGTCGAGGGAAATTTTAATTATGCTCATATTTTCCTCTGAAATTTTGTTATGGTGATGATCTTTTTCCTTCAAAAATGTATATCTAAACCTATTTATAAATGGAACTTTGTCTGTGTGTCTGTATGTGTGTTAAATACGTAAATATTACGTATTTTAATACATATTATTTCATTGAAAGATTTTAGCCATAAAATAATTCTCTTAAAAAAATATTTGTTTATTTCTAAAAAGTTAGCTTAATATTTGACAAATACAACGAAGAATCTATAATGTGATCTATATTGACTTGGCAGCCCATCTGCAGTCACTCTCTCACCGGCGTGATGTGGCTTCCCTGTGCTTCTTCTATAAATAATTTTACGGCTCCTGCTCCGATGAACTTAGATCACTGGTGCCCCTAGGTATGAATTTGCACGAGATACTAGACTAGCAACTAGGTCCCACCCTTTTACAGTGAAACAGATAAAATCTAACCTCAATTTCTACTCTAACAGCTTCTTTTTTCGCACTTCTCGCCTGTGGAATTCCCTTCCATATACTTGCTTCCCGAGAACTACAATTTCCAGAAATTTAAATGTAAGGTCAGCAGACACCTCTTATCACACTAATTCGCATCCATTCTCTCAAACACTCTTCCCATCTACCCAAACATCATCCTCGGTATCCTCATCCGTCTATCACCCTCTTTCCGACTTTTCTCATAACTAACCATGCTTTCGCATCACTTTCCCCTATGTAACCCCCTGCGCAATAGTGGCAGTGGAATGCCTTGCTTGAGGTGAAATGATTAAAAAAAATGCTTGTATTCATTATTTCGCTAAAATTTTAAACAAAATTATATTTCGTTTTATCATTCAAACACATACTGACTTTACTAACGCTTAAACAAAAACATTCATGAATGATTCTCTAATACACGTTTTATTTTAACAAGAAAACCGGCCATCGAATGATCTGGATACATCATTTCGATATAATTTTGCAAGGAAATGTATTTCGTTTTCTCAGTCACATACATACTAACGTTACCGATATATAAACACACTTAATTTTTTTATAGTTTAAATACGCTTGACACATGTATTATTTTCGCACACATACAATTACATTAAAAATATCCATCTATTGCTTTTATTACACGTGTCGCGCACATATAAAAAGGCATAAGGTTTTGATTTTTTTTTCTTTGCATTTAAAAATATTCATCTATTGCTTTATTACACGTGACACGTGTTTGACTAATGAAATCAAACCTCAATTAACGTATAGTCTTTTTGCATTTCTTTAAAATTAAAAAAATAAAATTAAATAATTCGTTTTTAAAAAATCTCATTAACAGATTGCTTGTCCTTTCGTTCCTGAATGATGCATGAATGTTAATCCTCGATCTCTATTATGTTAAACGTAGTATAACACAAAAATGGGCACTGGGAGATTAAATACCGCCGGGGTCCAGAATGATTGCTTGAGTATATTTTTTAATCACTTTTCAACATTTTCAGGTTATTTAATGCCAGAAATGCTTAACGAAAAAAAAAAAAAAAGAAAATTTATTACTCGGTAGACAGTTAAAAAAATAATAATAAAAAAATAAAAAAAACAAGGAAAAAAATTAAAATTCAGCTACATGGGAGGGTATGTTTGTGATTGTTTGCTACATAGGTGAGTATCAGTGCATGTGTAGGTGTAGGTGAATGTATGTGCGTGTGTTAGTGTGTTTGTGAGTGTGCAATGTTTGTGCATGTGTTTGTGTGTGCGTTTGTGTGTGTGCGATATATGGGTCTATATGTGTGTATGTGCGTATGTGTGTGTGAGCGTGTGATGCACGGGTGTGTATGTGCGTCTTTGTGTGTGCCTTTTGTGCGCCTTGGTGAATGTGTGATACATGTGTGTGTACTGCGTGTGTATCTTTGTTAGTGTGTGATAGACGGGTGTATATGAGTGCATGTGTGTGTATGTGTGTGTATGTGTGCGTGTTTGTGTGTATGTTTGCGAATATGTGATACAAGGGTGTGTACGTGTGTGTGTCATACATGGGTGTATATGAGAGAGTATGTATGCATATGTGGTGTTTGTGAATGTGTGATACACGGTTGTGTTTGTGTGTGTTTGTGTGTGTGTTTGCGTATGTATTTGTGAATGTGTGATACATGTGTGCGTATGTGTATGTGTTCGTGTGTGTGTGATACACGGGTGTGTATGTGTGTATATGTGTTGGCATGTGTGTTTTTGAATGTGTGATACACAGGTGTGTGTGTGTATGTGCACGTGTGTGTTTATGAGTTTGTGATATACGGGTGTGTGTGTGTGTGTGTGTATATATATATATATATATATATATATATATATATGTATATGTATGTGTGTGTATGTATGTGTATGTATGTGTGTGTTTGTGTGTGTTTGTGTGTATGTTTGCGAATATGTGATACAAGGGTGTGTACGTGTGTGTGTCATACATGGGTGTATATAAGAGAGTATGTATGCATATGTGGTGTTTGTGAGTGTGTGATACACGCTTGTGTTTGTGTTTGTGTGTGTGTTTGTGTATGTGTTTGTGAATGTGTGATACATGTGTGTGTATGTGTATGTGTTCGTGTGTGTGTGATACACGGGTATGTATGTGTGTATATGTGTTGGCATGTGTGTTTTTGAGTGTGTGATACACGGGTGTGTGTGTATGTGCATATGTGTGTTTATGAATTTGTGATGTACGGGTGTGTATATATATTTATGTATGTATGTGTGTGTGTTTGTGAGTATGTGATACACGGATGAGCGCATGTGATTGACCAGTTGATTAATATTTATGAATCTTACAAAATTTAAAAGACCTGGGAATTATTTTTCGCAGTGGACAGAAACTGTCACTCTGGGTTCCGAAGGCGGATTGGCATGACTAACGACCCATTCTATAAGCTATGCAAATTATTGAGGGACGGGACAATTTCGTTGGAAACAAAGAAAAGTGTAGTGGACTGTTATGTGATATATGTCCTCCTATACGGCAGCAAATACTGAACAATTTCTTCAAAGCAGCGGAAATGCGTTTCTACAGAAGGATGCTGAGGATACCATAGACCAAACATGTGGGCAAGTTCTAGATTTTGTAAAGAATGCAAGTGAAAAGGAAACGTATACTTAACATCAGGAAGAGACAGCTGAAATTTCTAGGACACATAATGAGGAAGGAGGGCTTAGAGAATATGCTAGTCACAAGGCGGATAGTGGGAGAGAGAGACAGGGGAATGTAACAGGTGATATATTTGTTTAAGCAAGTGGATAGTTTTGAGAAAAATTCCAAGATAAAAGGTGTTAAGAGTTACAAATATAGGGAGATATGGAGTGTAATAATAGTCTTTGTCTTGAGTGGAAAAGAAAAATATATAACATTTTGTAGTTTATTTAAAGCCAGAAATATCTTTAAATTGAAAGAGTTTTTTTATATAAAAATGATTTACTGTTACATGTGCTACAGATTAACACAGCTATAGAAAGTGCAGGTGGGTTCATGTGGTTGCTGAAAGTATTTACGCATAAATAAAGATAATGAACCCAACTGGAATTGAAACCCCGCTCCCCGAATTCAAATTAGATGTTGTTATCCATTACACTATCTGCACATCTAAGCTGGTTCTTCAAAGCGTAAAAACGAAACGACACCAATAAAGAACTGTATCCATCGCATGTTTGATTTAATTAAAATTTCTGTCATTTGTGTTCTAAAATAGTCCTGTCGCCAGTTTGATTTCTTTAAACTGCCCAGTTTTATTTCTTTAAACACCACTCACTTCTTCTTCTTCTTCTTCTTCTTCTTCTTCTTCTTCTGCTTCTTCTTCTTATTTTTTAATCAAATTCTGATTCGGCATGAATCCACCTCTCCTCAATACTGATTAGTTATTTATATCTCTTCTTCTTCTATGTGTCTTGTCCTTTCAGGACGTAGGCGATCATGGCCTTCCAAGTCTCCTTATCCCTGATGACTCTTAGCACGCTTTCTCCAGTAACATCTCACAAACCCTGTTCTGTCATCCACCTGCTCAGGCCCTTCAAATATGTTATCCGCTGCTTTCCTGCCTCTTTTTCCTTCTATCTGGCCTGTTAGTGTCAGGTTTTCCAAGCCGTTCGTCCTCATTTCATGTCCCAGAAAATTCAGTTGTCGCTTCCTGATGTTCAATATTAATTTCCTTTTCGTTTCCATTCTTTCCAACACCTCATCATTGCTCACATATAGTCAAATAATACGAAATAAAACCAGAAAAACAGTATTATTTTGATCAAGTTTTTCTTGATAGATAGGATTTAGGATTTGAAAACGTTGCTTTTTGACTCGACTCGACTCGAACAAGACCCAGCAGCGTCACTGAAAATAATTTTGCTTTTTTCGTCATTGCATAAGAATAGGGTTCTTAATTTATACATTTCTATTTCGGTTCTTATTTTCAGCGCACCTTTTTAATATGATGCAAAAGTGTTCGGTTAAAAACAATTCAATCAGGTTTGATATTGGTCAGAAATTAGTTTTAGAACTTCTAAATATAATTTCCACGAGTTTCCTCAACAGAGAAGCCATATTGAAACATGTCCGGCAACTACGAACGTTGCCATTAAGTACAAAGCAAATAAAGCAAAAGAAATATATTAAGAAACAAAAAGTTAAAATTGGTAATTTAAGAACGGCTAAATAGTTTCTGCGTATTAGGAGTGGTTCTTTATTGGGTCTCTTTATACATACGCTGGTCATTTTTTTTATATTACCTTCAAATAAGTAAATAGGATGAATCGAATGATTGAAAGACGTTAAAAGCCTCACGAAGCAGACATTCCTAATAACGCAGGAAGCCAGGTCTAAATCGACTTGTCATGTCCGGTGTAAGGCCAAATGAATACAGCCTTCAAGATTGATCGTTTCGGAAATTGCTCCGAGAGATCAGAATCTGAATAAAGTAGAACCAGTTAAAATGTTTGGCTCGTCATTTTTTTCTTTCATCTTATTGACGCCTACGTCGTTTTCTACCTGTGCTACAAAGCTTATTTCGCCATAAGCTCTCTTGCACTTTCATAAGTCGACAAGCCAGCCATGCATTAAATATTACTGTGACAAATAGGCGAGTGCTTCTGCTATGCATTTACAGATAGTTAATAAAATCTAAAGAAAAATCAGTAATGTTATCAGTACTGATCTGGCATCTCGACTTCAGTCATTTCCCCAAACCCGTAACGTAGATTCCTTGGGGTTTTCAATAAATATTTTCCAGTATTTACATTATTCGGACTATTGTATTCGTCTTTGTTGCCATTTGTACGACGTTTAGGCCGTTGTACGCTCTGGTCTTCTTCAAGTGCTTGGAATTTTGAACCGAACCCTTTATTACAAACTCTGCGGTATATTAACACTATTCCTTGCATAAAGCCTTGATTAGAAGTTATGAGTTATCTCCCTCGAACTCTGCAAGTTACTTGTTCACCAATGCTGTAGCCTAATATTGAACTCACAACTCTATATACCCAAGTGATTGTAATAAAGTGTTCAGTTCGAAATTCTTAGCATCTGAAGAAAGCCGGAGCGTACAACGGCCGAAACGTCGTACAAATGGCAAAAAGATGAGGACAATACACCGAATAAGGCAAAAACTCTAAATAAAACCTAATCTCAGAAATATAGACAAATAGAATGATCTATTATTAAACGTCGTTCAAATGGCAACAATGATAAGGACAATAGTCCGAATAATGTAAATACTGTAAATATTAATTCATCTCAAAAATATAGATAAATAGAATGATCTATTATTAAACGTCATACAAATGGCAACAAAGATGAGGTCAATTGTCCGAATAATGTAAATACTGTAAATACTACCTCATCTCAGAAATATAGACAAATAGAATGATCTATTATTAAATGTCGTACAAATGGCAACAATAATGAGGACAATAGTTCAAATAATGTAAATACTGCAAATACTTCCTCATCTTAGAAATATCGTACAAATGGCAAGTAAGATAAGGATAATAGTCCGAATAATGTAAAAAGCGTAAATACTCAGAAATATAGACAAATACTAAATATTTTCCAATTATTTGTTTTATTGAGCTTACCCACTTGAGCAATCGCTTTTAACAATTCAATAGCAGTAATAATTTTACAAGGTGTGCATTGTGGTGCTGTTAATATCGGCTCGGAACGAGAAAACAGAGAGCCGAGTTTGAATCCGTTGCATTCACTTTATTTGGGAAAGGTATTAATCCCTTTTTTCTCCCTCCAGCTGCGAATTAAATTAGGAGGACAGATTGGTTTTATAGCCTTCGCTGACAACCAGTCTACTAGTTATGGTGCCATATCTATAAGAATGGACTCTTCCTCCGTCAATAAATACTAACATTCGTGAATTCCGGGAATACAGTCATGTAAGAGTCTAGAGACAGTCAAGACGCAGCGTAAGTATACCGTTCGTACTTACACTTCTATTTTGCTGATTACTAACACTTTTTATTGCATATATGTTCTGTTATTCTAATACATTGTTTGAACCTACCTTTTGTTGTCCAGTCTTATTTCCTGGCTCAAACAGGTCATGACTAACGCTCGTATTTGTATATATGTTCACTTATTCTAATACACTGTTTGATCCTACCTTTTTGTTTCCGTATCTTACTTCCTGGCTCAAACAGGTCATGACTAACGCTCGTATTTGTATATATGTTCCGTTATTCTAATACACTGTTTGATCCTACCTTTTTGTTTCCGTGTCTTACTTCCTGGCTCAAACAGGTCATGACTTACGCTCGTATTTGTATATATGATCTGTTATTCTAATACACTGTTTGATCCTACCTTTTTGTTTCCGTGTCTTACTTCCTGGCCCAAACAGGTCATGACTAACGCTCGTATTTGTATATATGTTCTGTTATTCAAATACACTGTTTGATCCTACCTTTTTGTTTCCGTGTCTTACTTCCTGGCTCAAACAGGTCAGGACTAGCCCTCGTATTTGTATATATGTTCTGTTATTTTAATACACTGTTTGATCCTACCTTTTTGTTTCCGTGTCTTACTACCTGGCTCAAACAGGTCAAGATTAACGCTCGTATTTATATATATGTTCTGTTATTCTAATACACTGTTTGATCCTACCTTTTAGTTTCCGTGTCTTAATTCCTGGCTCAAACAGGTCATGAGTAGCCCTCGTATTTGTATACATGTTCTGTTATTCTAATACACTGTTTGATCCTACCATTTTGTTTCCGTGTTTTACTTCCTGGCCCAAACAGGTCATGACTAACCCTCGTATTTGTATATATGTTCTGTTATTCAAATACACTGTTTGATCCTACCTTTTTGTTCCGAGTCTTACTTCCTGGCTCAAACAGTTCATGACTAGCCCTCGTATTTGTAAAAATGTTCTGTTATTCTAATACACTGTTTGATCCTACCTATTTGTTTCAGTGTCTTACTTCCTGGCTCAAACAGGTCATGACTAACGCTCGTATTTGTATATATGTTCTGTTATTCTAATACACTGTTTGATCCTACCTTTTGTTTCCGTGTCTTACTTCCTGGCCCAAACAGGTCATGACTAACGCTCGTATTTGTATATATGTTCTGTTATTCAAATACACTGTTTGATCCTACCTTTTTGTTTCCGTGTCTTATTTGCTGGCTCAAACAGGTCAGGACTAGCCCTCGTATTTGTATATATGTTCTGTTATTTTAATACACTGTTTGATCCTACCTTTTTGTTTCCGTGTCTTACTACCTGGCTCAAACAGGTCAAGACTAAGCTCGTATTTATATATATGTTCTGTTATTCTAATACACTGTTTGATCCTACCTTTTAGTTTCCGTGTCTTAATTCCTGGCTCAAACAGGTCATGATTAGCCCTCGTATTTGTATATATGTTCTGTTATTCTAATACACTGTTTGATCCAAACTTTTTGTTTCCGTGTTTTAATTCCTGGCCCAAACAGGTCATGACTAACCCTCGTATTTGTATATATGTTCTGTTATTCAAATACACTGTTTGATCCTACCTTTTTGTTCGGAGTCTTACTTCCTGGCTCAAACAGTTCATGACTAGTCCTCGTATTTGTAAAAATGTTCTGTTATTCTAATACACTGTTTGATCCTACCTTTTTGTTTCAGTGTCTTACTTCCTGGCTCAAACAGGTCATGACTAACGCTCGTATTTGTATATATGTTCTGTTATTCTAATACACTGTTTGATCCTACTTTTTAGTTTCCGTGTCTTACTTCCTGGCTCAAACAGGACATGACTAGCCCTCGTATTTGTATATATGTTCTGTTATTCTAATACACTGTTTGATACTACCTTTTCGTTTCCCTGTCTTACTTCCTGGCTCAAACATGTCATGACTAGTCCTCGTATTTGTATAGATGTTCTACTATTCTAATACACTGTTTCATCCTACCTTTTTATTGCCGTGTCTTATTTCTGGCTCAAACAGGCCATGAGTAGCCCTCGTATTTGTATAAATGTTCTGTTATTCTAATACACTGTTTGATCCTACCTTTTTGTTTCAGTGTCTTACTTCCTGGCTCAAACAGGTCATGACTAACCCTCGTATTTGTATATATGTTCTGTTATTCTAATACACTGTTTGATCCTACCTTTATGTTCCGTATCTTACTTCCTGGCCCAAACAGGTGATGACTAACTCTCGTATTTGTATATATGTTCTGTTATTCTAATACACTGTTTGATCCTACCTTTTCGTATCCGTGTTTTATTTCTGGCTCAAACAGTTCATGATTAGCCCTCGAATTTGTATATATGTTCTGTTGTTCTAATATACAGTTTGGTCCTTCCTTTTTGTTTCAGTGTCTTAATTCCTGTCCCAAACAGGTCATGACTAACCCTCGTATTTGTATATATGTTCTGTTATTCTAATACACTGGTCGATCCCCACTTTTTTGTTTCCGTGTCTTACTTCCTGGCACAAACAGGTCATGACTAACGCTCGTATTTGTATATATATGTTCTGTTATTCTAATACACTGTTTGATCCTACCTTTTTGTTACCGTGTCTTACTTCCTGGCTCAAACAGGTCATGACTAACGCTCGTATTTGTATATATGTTCTGTTATTCTAATACACTGTTTAATCCTACCTTTTTGTTTCCGTGTCTTACTTCCTGGCTCAAACAGGTCATGACTAGCCCTCGTATTTGTATATATGTTCTGTTATTCTAATACTCTGTTTGATCCTACCTTTTTGTTTCCGTGTCTTACTTCCTGGCTCAAACAGGTCATAACTAACGCTCGTATTTGTATAAATGTTCTGTTATTCTAATACACTGATTGATCCTACCTTTTTGTTTCAGTGTCTTACTTCCTGGCTCAAACAGGACATGACTAACGCTCGTATTTGTATATATTTTCTGTTATTCAAATACACTGTTTGATCCTACCTTTTTGTTTCCGTGTCTTACTTCCTGGCTCAAACAGGTCAGGACTAGCCCTCGTATTTGTATATATGTTCTGTTATTTTAATACACTGTTTGATCCTACCTTTTTGTTTCCGTGTCTTACTACCTGGCTCAAACAGGTCAAGACTAACGCTCGTATTTATATATATGTTCTGTTATTCTAATACACTGTTTGATCCTACCTATTTGTTTCAGTGTCTTACTTCCTGGCTCAAACAGGTCATGACTAGCCCTCGTATTTGTAAAAATGTTCTGTTATTCTAATACACAGTTTGATCCTACCTATTTGTTTCAGTGTCTTACTTCCTGGCTCAAACAGGTCATGACTAACGCTCGTATTTGTATATATGTTCTGTTATTCTAATACACTGTTTGATCCTACCTTTTTGTTTCCGTGTCTTACTTCCTGGCTCAAACAGGTCACAACTAACCCTCGTATTTGTATATATGTTCTGTTATTCTAACACACTGTTTGATCCTACCTTTTGTTTCCGTGTCTTACTTCCTGGCCCAAACAGGTCATGACTAACGCTCGTATTTGTATATATATTCTGTTATTCAAATACACTGTTTGATCCTACCTTTTTGTTTCCGTGTCTTACTTCCTGGCTCAAACAGGTCAGGACTAGCCCTCGTATTTGTATATATGTTCTGTTATTTTAATACACTGTTTGATCCTACCTATTTGTTTCCGTGTCTTACTACCTGGTTCAAACAGGTCAAGACTAACGCTCGTATTTATATATATGTTCTGTTATTCTAATACACTGTTTGATCCTAACTTTTAGTTTCCGTGTCTTAATTCCTGGCTCAAACAGGTCATGAGTAGCCCTCGTATTTGTATATATGTTCTGTTATTCTAATACACTGTTTGATCCAACCTTTTTGTTTCCGTGTTTTAATTCCTGGCCCAAACAGGTCATGACTAACCCTCGTATTTGTATATATGTTCTGTTATTCAAATACACTGTTTGATCCTACCTTTTTGTTCCGAGTCTTACTTCCTGGCTCAAACAGTTCATGACTAGCCCTCGTATTTGTAAAAATGTTCTGTTATTCTAATACACTGTTTGATCCTACCATTTTGTTTCAGCGTCTTACTTCCTGGCTCAAACAGGTCATGACTAACGCTCGTATTTGTATATATGTTCTGTTATTCTAATACACTGTTTGATCCTACCTTTTTGTTTCCGTGTCTTACTTCCTGGCTCAAACAGGTCACAATTAACCCTCGTATTTGTATATATGTTCTGTTATTCTAATACACTGTTTGATCCTACCTTTTGTTTCCGTGTTTTACTTCCTGGCCCAAACAGGTCATGATTAAGGCTCGTATTAGTATATATGTTCTGTTATTCTAATACACTGTTTGATCCTACCTTTTTGTTTCCGTGTCTTACTTCCTGGCTCAAACAGGTCACAACTAACCCTCGTATTTGTATATATGTTCTGTTATTCTAATACACTGTTTGATCCTACCTTTTGTTTCCGTGTTTTACTTCCTGGCCCAAACAGGTCATGATTAACGCTCGTATTTGTATATATGTTCTGTTATTCTAATACACTGTTTGATCCTACCTTTTTGTTTCCGTGTCTTACTTCCTGGCTCAAACAGGTCACAACTAACCCTTGTATTTGTATATATGTTCTGTTATTCTAATACACTGTTTGATCCTACCTTTTGTTTCCGTGTCTTACTTGCTGGCTCAAACAGGTCAAGACTAACGCTCGTATTTATATATATGTTCTGTTATTCTAATACACTGTTTGATCCTACCTTTTAGTTTCCGTGTCTTAATTCCTGGCTCAAACAGGTCATGACTAGCCCTCGTATTTGTATAGATGTTCTACTATTCTAATACACTGTTTGATCCTACCTTTTTATTGCCGTGTCTTATTTCTGGCTCAAACAGGCCATGAGTAGCCCTCGTATTTGTATAAATGTTCTGTTATTCTAATACACTGTTTGATCCTACCTTTTTGTTTCAGTGTCTTACTTCCTGGCCCAAACAGGTCATGACTAACCCTCGTATTTGTATATATGTTCTGTTATTCTAATACACTGTTTGATCCTACTTTTTTGTTTCAGTGTCTTACTTCCTGGCTCAAACAGGTCATGACTAACGCTCGTATTTGTATATATGTTCTGTTATTCTAATACACTGTTTGATCGTAATGTTTAGTTTCCGTGTCTTACTTCCTGGCTCAAACAGGTCATGACTAACGCTCGTATTTGTATATATGTTCTGTTATTCTAATACACTGTTTGATCCTACCTTTTCGTTTCCCTGTCTTACTTCCTGGCTCAAACATGTCATGACTAGCCCTCGTATTTGTATACATGTTCTACTATTCTAATACACTGTTTGATCCTACCTTTTTGTTTCCGTGTCTTAATTCCTGGCTCAAACAGGACATGAGTAGCCCTCGTATTTGTATAAATGTTCTGTTATTCTAATACACTGTTTGATCCTACCTTTTTGTTTCAGTGTCTTACTTCCTGGCCCAAACAGGTCATGACTAACCCTCGTTTTTGTATATATGTTCTGTTATTCTAATACACTGTTTGATCCTACCTTTTTGTTACCGTGTCTTACTACCTGGCTCAAACAGGTCATGACTAACGCTCGTATTTATATATATGTTCTGTTATTCTAATACACTGTTTGATCCTACCTTTTCGTTTCTGTGTCTTACTACCTGGCTCAAAAAGGTCATGACTAGCCCTCGTATTTGTATATATGTTCTGCTATTCTAATACACTGTTTGATCCTACCTTTTTATTGCCGTGTCTTATTTCTGGCTCAAACAGTTCATGAGTAGCCCTCGAATTTGTATATATGTTCTGTTATTCTAATATACTGTTTGGTCCTAACTTTTTGTTTCCGTGTCTTCATTCCTGTCCCAAACAGGTCATGACTAACCCTCGTATTTGTATATATGTTCTGTTATTCTAATACACTGATTGATCCTACCTTATTGTTTCCGTGTCTTACTTCCTGGCTCAAACAAGTCATGACTAGCCCTCGTATTTGTATAAATGTTCTGTTATTCTAATACACTGTTTGATCCTACCTTTTTGTTTCAGTGTCTTACTTCCTGGCTCAAACAGGTCATGACTAACGCTCGTATTTGTATATATGTTCTGTTAATCTAATACACTGTTTGATCCTACCTTTTTGTTTCCGTGTCTTACTTCCTGGCTCAAACAGGTCATGATTAACGCTCGTATTTGTATATATGTTCTGTTATTCTAATACACTGTTTGATCCTACCTTTTTGTTTCCGGGTCTTACTTCCAGGCCCAAACAGGTCATGACTAGCCCTCGTATTTGTATATATGTTCTGTTATTCTAATACACTGTTTGATCCTCACTTTTTGTTTCTGTGTCTTACTTCCTGGCTCAAACAGGTCATGACTAGCCCTCGTATTTGTATATATGTTCTGTTATTCTAATATATTGTTTGATCCTACCTTTTGATTCCGTGTCTTATTTCCTGGCCCAAACATGTCATGACTAGCCCTCGTATTTGTATAGATGTTCTGTTATTCTAATACACTGTTTGATCCTACCTTTTGTTTCTGTGTCTTACTTGCTGGCCCAAACAGGTCATGACTAACGCTCGTATTTGTATATATGTTCTGTTATTCTAATACACTGTTCGATCCTCCCTTTTTGTTTCCGTGTCTTACTTCCTGGCCCAAACAGGTCATGACTAGCCCTCGTATTTGTATATATGTTCTGTTATTCTAATACACTGTTTGATCCTCCCTTTTTGTTTCCGTGTCTTACTTCCTGGCCCAAACAGGTCATGACTAACCCTCGTGTTTGTATATATGTTCTGTTATTCTAATACACTGTTTGATCCTCCCTTTTTGTTTCCGTGTCTTACTTCCTGGCCCAAACAGGTCATGACTAGCCCTCGTATTTGTATATATGTTCTGTTATTCTAATACACTGTTTGATCCTCCCTTTTTGTTTCCGTGTCTTACTTCCTGGCCCAAACAGGTCATGACTAACCCTCGTGTTTGTATATATGTTCTGTTATTCTAATACACTGTTGATCCTACCTTTTTGTTTCCGTGTCTTACTTCCTGGCCCAAGCAGGTCATGACTAACCCTCGTATTTGTATATATGTTCTGTTAATCTAATACAGTGTTTGATCCTACCTTTTCGTTTCCGTGTCTTTCTTCCTGGCCCAAACAGGTCATGACTATCCCTCGCATTTATATATATGTTCTGGTATTCTAATACACTGTTTGATCCTACCTTTTTGTTTCCGTGTCTTAATTCCTGGCCCAAACAGGTCATGACTAAACCTCGTATTTATATATATGTTCTGTTATTCTAATACACTGTTTGATCCTACCTTTTTGTGTCCGTGTCTTACTTCCTGGCGCAAACAGGTCATGACTAACCCTCGTGTTTGTATATATGTTCTGTTATTCTAATACACTGTTTGATCCTACCTTTTGTTTCCGTGTCTTACTTCCTGGCCCAAACAGGTGATGACTAACTCTCGTATTTGTATATATGTTCTGTTATTCTTATACACTGTTTGATCCTACCTTTTTGTTTCCGGGTCTTACTTCCTGGCCCGAACAGGTCATGACTAACCCTCCTATTTATATATATGTTCTGTTATTCTAATACACTGTTTGATCCTACCTTTTTGTTTACGTGTCTTACTTCCTGGCTCAAACAGGTCATGACTAGCCCTCGTATTTGTATATATGTTCTGTTATTCTAATACACTGTTTGATCCTCCCTTTTTGTTTCTGTGTCTTACTTCCTGGCTCAAACAGGTCATGACTAGCCCTCGTATTTGTATATATGTTCTGTTATTCTAATATATTGTTTGATCCTACCTTTTGATTCCGTGTCTTATTCCCTGGCCCAAACATGTCATGACTAGCCCTCGTATTTGTATAGATGTTCTGTTATTCTAATACGCTGTTTGATCCTACCTTTTTGTTTCCGTGTCTTAATTCCTGGCTCAAACAGGTCATGACTAACGCTCGTATTTGTATATATGTTCAGTTATTCTAATACACCGTTTGATCCTACCTTTTTGTTTCTGTGTCTTACTTCCTGGCCCAAATAGGTCATGACTAACGCTCGTATTTGTATATATGTTCTGTTATTCTAATACACTGTTCGATCCTCCCTTTTTGTTTCCGTGTCTTACTTCCTGGCCCAAACAGGTCATGACTAGCCCTCGTATTTGTATATATGTTCTGTTATTCTAATACACTGTTTGATCCTCCCTTTTTGTTTCCGTGTCTTACTTCCTGGCCCAAACAGGTCATGACTAACCCTCGTGTTTGTATATATGTTCTGTTATTCTAATACACTGTTTGATCCTACCTTTTTGTTTCCGTGTCTTACTTCCTGGCCCAAGCAGGTCATGACTAACCCTCGTATTTGTATATATGTTCTGTTATTCTAATACAGTGTTTGATCCTACCTTTTCGTTTCCGTGTCTTTCTTCCTGGCCCAAACAGGTCATGACTATCCCTCGCATTTATATATATGTTCTGTTATTCTAATACACTGTTTGATCCTACCTTTTTGTTTCCGTGTCTTAATTCCTGGCCCAAACAGGTCATGACTAAACCTCGTATTTATATATATGTTCTGTTATTCTAATACACTGTTTGATCCTACCTTTTTGTGTCCGTGTCTTACTTCCTGGCGCAAACAGGTCATGACTAACCCTCGTGTTTGTATATATGTTCTGTTATTCTAATACACTGTTTGATCCTACCTTTTTGTTTCCGTGTCTTATTTCCTGGCCCAAACAGGTCCTGACTAGCCCTCGTATTTGTAGAGATGTTCTGTTATTCTAATACACTGTTTGATCCTACCTTTTTGTTTCCGTGTCTTACTTCCTGGCTCAAACAGGTCATGACTAACGCTCGTATTTGTATATATGTTTTGTTATTCTAATACACTGTTTGATCCTACCTTTTTGTTTCCGGGTCTTACTTCCTAGCCCAAACAGGTCATGACTAACCCTCCTATTTATATATATGTTCTGTTATTCTAATACACTGTTTGATCCTACCTTTTTGTTTCAGTGTCTTACTTCCTGGCTCAAACAGGTCATGACTAGCCCTCGTATTTGTATATATGTTGTTATTCTAATACAGTTTGATCCTACCTTTTTCTTTCTGTGTCTTACTTCCTGGCTGAAACAGGTCATGGCTAACGCTCGTATTTCTATATATGTTCTGTTATTCTAATACACTGTTTGATCCTACCTTTTTGTTTCTTTGTCTTACTTACTTGCCCAAACAGATCATGACAAACCCTCGTATTTCTATATATGTTCTGTTATTCTAATACATTGTTTGATCCTACCTTTTTGGTTCTGTGTCTTACTTCCTGGCTCAAACAGGTCATGACTAACGCTCGTATTTGTATATATGTTCTGTTATTCTAATACACTGTTTGATCCTACCTTTTCGTTTCCGTGTCTTTCTTCCTGGCCCAAACAGGTCATGACTATCCCGCGCATTTATATATATGTTCAGTTATTCTAATACACTGTTTGATCCTACCTTTTTGTTTCCGTGTCTTAATTCCTGGCCCAAACAGGTCATGACTAAACCTCGTATTTATATATATGTTCTGTTATTCTAATACACTGTTTGATCCTACCTTTTTGTTACCGTGTCTTACTACCTGGCTCAAACAGGTCATGACTAACGCTCGTATTTATATATATGTTCTGTTATTCTAATACACTGTTTGATCCTACCTTTTCGTTTCTGTGTCTTACTACCTGGCTCAAAAAGGTCATGACTAGCCCTCGTATTTGTATATATGTTCTGCTATTCTAATACACTGTTTGATCCTACCTTTTTGTTTCCGTGTCTTAATTCCTGGCCCAAACAGGTCATGACTAAACCTCGTATTTATATATATGTTCTGTTATTCTAATACACTGTTTGATCCTACTTTTTTGTTTCCGTGTCTTATTTCCTGGCCCAAACAGGTCCTGACTAACCCTCGTATTTGTAGAGATGTTCTGTTATTCTAATACACTGTTTGATCCTACCTTTTTGTTTCCGTGTCTTACTTCCTGGCTCAAACAGGTCATGACTAACGCTCGTATTTGTATATATGTTCTGTTATTCTAATACACTGTTTGATCCTACCTTTTTGTTACCGTGTCTTACTTCCTGGCTCAAACAGGTTATGACTAGCCCTCGTATTTGTATATATGTTCTGTTATTCTAATACACTGTTTGATCCTACCTTTTTGTTTCCGTGTCTTACTTCCTGGCTCAAACAGGTCATGACTAACGCTCGTATTTGTATATATGTTCTGTTATTCTAATACACTGTTTGATCCTACCTTTTTGTTTCCGTGTCTTACTTCCTGGCCCAAACAGGTGATGACTAACTCTCGTATTTGTATATATGTTTTGTTATTCTAATACACTGTTTGATCCTACCTTTTTGTTTCCGGGTCTTACTTCCTAGCCCAAACAGGTAATGACTAACCCTCCTATTTATATATATGTTCTGTTATTCTAATACACTGTTTGATCCTACCTTTTTGTTTCAGTGTCTTACTTCCTGGCTCAAACAGATCATGACTAGCCCTCGTATTTGTATATATGTTGTTATTCTAATACAGTTTGATCCTACCTTTTTCTTTCTGTGTCTTACTTCCTGGCTGAAACAGGTCATGGCTAACGCTCGTATTTCTATATATGTTCTGTTATTCTAATACACTGTTTGATCCTACCTTTTTGTTTCTTTGTCTTACTTACTTGCCCAAACAGATCATGACAAACCCTCGTATTTCTATATATGTTCTGTTATTCTAATACATTGTTTGATCCTACCTTTTTGGTTCTGTGTCTTACTTCCTGGCTCAAACAAGTCATGACTAACGCTCGTATTTGTATATATGTTCTGTTATTCTAATACACTGTTTGATCCTACCTTTTCGTTTCCGTGTCTTTCTTCCTGGCCCAAACAGGTCATGACTATCCCGCGCATTTATATATATGTTCTGTTATTCTAATACACTGTTTGATCCTACCTTTTTGTTTCCGTGTCTTAATTCCTGGCCCAAACAGGTCATGACTAAACCTCGTATTTATATATATGTTCTGTTATTCTAATACACTGTTTGATCCTACCTTTTTGTGTCCGTGTCTTACTTCCTGGCGCAAACAGGTCATGACTAACCCTCGTGTTTGTATATATGTTCTGTTATTCTAATACACTGTTTGATCCTACCTTTTGTTTCCGTGTCTTATTTCCTGGCCCAAACAGGTCCTGACTAGCCCTCGTATTTGTAGAGATGTTCTGTTATTCTAATACACTGTTTCGATCCTACCTTTTTGTTTCCGTGTCTTACTTCCTGGCTCAAACAGGTCATGACTAACGCTCGTATTTGTATATATGTTCTGTTATTCTAATACACTGTTTGATCCTACCTTTTTGTTACCGTGTCTTACTTCCTGGCTCAAACAGGTCATGACTAGCCCTCGTATTTGTATATATGTTCTGTTATTCTAATACACTGTTTGATCCTACCTTTTTTTTCCGTGTCTTACTTCCTGGCTCAAACAGGTCATGACTAACGCTCGTATTTGTATATATGTTCTGTTATTCTAATACACTGTTTGATCCTACCTTCTTGTTGTCCAGTCTTACTTCCGTGCCCAAACAAGCCACAACAACTTAGCGACGAAGATTTCGCCACAACACTCAGTCAGTTAAGTGTCATACGTGATACGCGCTTTGGGCGATTATGTCTCGAAAAAGACATGACTGACTGGCCAAAATATTATCCCATTGTAGGTTGCCATTACTTTCTACGATAGACTGTTTGCTAACCAATGATACAGAACCCAATCTCTTCTACTATTCAACACATAGCTGGAAGGAGAAGAGATGGATTATATTATTAAGTAGTAATGAACGGGGGATCATTTCATTACTTCATAACAATAGAATACCGATCCCCCAGTTTATGCCCAGTAGCAGCTTTAATTATGTTTCCAACTTTTATATTCAGTCAGTCAGTTAAGTGCCATACGTGATACCCGCTTTGGGCGATCATGTCTCGAAAGAGACATGACTGACTGAGCAGAAGATTATCCCGCAATAGGTTGCCATTGCTTTCTGCAGTAGACTTGTTGCCAACGAAAGTTATAGAACCCAGTCTGTCCAGTTATTTAACCCATAACTTGGGGGAAGAGACAGATTAATACCTTTCCCATGGGTATTTGTGCGTAAGTGAATCCAAGGAATTCAACTGGAATTCGAACTCGGCTCCCAGTTTTCTCCTTCCGAGTAAACAGCCACTGCACCACAGAAATAATGGTAAACCTACAACGGTAAAATCTTCTGCCCAATCAGTCATGCCTCGAAAGAGACATGATCACCGAAGTATGTATTACGTATAGCATTTAACTGACTGAGAGCCTAGATTGGCAGCTAGGTCTCATCATTTAACATTTGAAATTGGTAAATGTAATCTTAAGTTCTCTTATGTCTTTATTCTCTCGCAATTTTCGCTTATGTTCTTCTCTTCCGACTTCTTGCTTGCCAGACAAGATTGATTTTGATAGTCAGACATTATTTTCTGTCTTCTTAATAAATGCCCTTTTGTTGCTGCCTCTCTCTCCTGATAATGTATTTTTTTTCTCATATTCTATCTTCTTTTATGTGCCCCGTACCTTTCAGGACGTTGGCGATCGTGGCCTTCCACATCTCCCTATCCCTAGCGATTTTTAACACGTTTTTTCCTGTTGTTCAAACAATCCCCGCTCCATCATCCATCTGCTCAAGCCCATAAATCTAGAATATAAATGTATAGAAACTAGCATAGTCACAAAGTGGGAGATCAGTTTATATGTTGATTATAATATAGAATTGATGCCCTATCTTATATCAATATTATATTTTTTATTCTTTTATCATATCTGATTAGGTATGTATCCACCTCTTTTCAATACTGATTAGTTACTTATAACTCTTTTCTATGTGCCGTGTCTCTTCAGGACGTTGGCGATCATGGCCATCCACATCTTCCTATCCCTTGTACCTCTTAACACCCTTTCTCTTGTTACTCCTCCCAAACCCTGCCCTCCATCCATTTACTCAAACCTATACATCTAGATATAAATTTATAAATACTAGCAAGGCCACAAAGTTAGGGATCAGTTTATATATTGATTATTATATAAAATTGATCCCCCACTTTATATCTACATTATAATTTTTTATTTTTTTATCAAATTCTGATTAGATATGAATCCACCTCTTCTCAATACTGATTAGTTACTTATAACTCTTCTTTTTCTGTGTGCCGTGTCCCTTCAGGACGTAGGCGATCATGGCCTTCCACATCTTCCTATCTCTTGTAGCTTTTAACACTCTTTCTCTTCTTACTCCTCACGAACCCTGCCATCTATTTGCTCAAGCCCATAAATCTAAAATATAACTATAAAAACTACCATGGCCACAAAGTGAGGGATCATTTTATATAATGATTATTTTATAGAATTGATCCCTCACTTTAAATCTGCATTACAATTTCATGTTTGATTATCAAATTCTGACTAGGTATGTATCCATCTCTTCACATTACTGATTAGCTACGCAGGCTTGTCTTTTAGATTTATTTATTTCTTTTTTCCTTTTTTATGTACCGTATCCCTTCAGGCCGTGGGCAATCATTACCTTCCAAATCTCCCTCTCATTAGTACCACTTAACACACTTTCTCCTGTTACCTCTCCCAGATCCCGCTATTTCATCTATTTGCTCAAGCACTTCAGGTATGTTACGCGTTATTTCCCTGTATCTCTTTCCCTCTATGTCCTGGGCGTGATGGTAAACTGCATCCGGCAGCAAAGCCTCTGATTGGGACGTTGTGAGGAGCCTGGAACCACCTCTTAATTCCTGTTGTTCCCAGGTTCACCCTGACCCGGGGTGGTAGCACCTGTTAGGGTCCAAGCTATGGGCAAATAGTTAACCCCCAAACTGGGGTCAAAACAGTATGCAATTATAAAAATACACTTTTATAGAAATATATACATAAAAATAGGCTTTTATAGAAAAATATACTCTTTCGAAGGAAAAATATGACCAACAGTACATTTTTGAAGAAAAAAATTTTACCATGACTCATTTTTGAAGGATAAAATTCTCAGTAAAACATTTTTGAATTAAAAATTAGGAGACATTTTCAGTTTTCTAAAATAAAAAAAAAAAAAAAAAAATTTTCATTAAATCAACCATCTCACTATAATCGAAAATTAAAAAACGATAACTTAAAATCCCCCCTTTTTTGCATTAAATAACCCACATAGGGGTTGATATGAACGTTAAACAATAGCCACACGCTTTCCCTCTATCTGAATTGTGAGTATCAGATTTGTTAAGCTCTCCTTTTTTATTACAAATTTCAGGAACTTCAGATGTCTTTTCCTGATGTTAAATATTAGTTTCCTTTTCTACCTTCTCTAAAACCTCATCGTTGATCGAATGTTAGGACCATGGTATACTCAGCATCCTTCTGTAGAGCCCCAATTCGGTTGCTTCCAGTCTCTCCTTCATATTCGAGGAGATATTTCCTTTTCGTGTCCATTCTCTACAGCAGGGGTCGGCAACCTTTTCGAGAGAGCGGGCCAGGCAGCTATGCAAAGTCTCGAAGGAGGGCTACGATATCAAATGTATTATAATAAATTGTCTCCCGTGCAGGAGTCCGCTATCATCTGGACGTTTAAAGAAATAACAATGAAGTTAGTGTTTTTTTTATTTAAACAAGGTTCTTCATTTTATTGCAAGACTAAGAGGATAACAACTAACACACTCAACAAAAAATGCAAATTCTATAAAACAACAAAATACAGTTAGAAATGGCAAATAACAAATTATTTAATAAGATATTTGTTACTCTTTATTGTTCAATAACTTCTCCACATCAGTTAATGTGTATTTGTTGAAGACAGGAATAAAACTTTATCCAAGTGGTCATCACCCAACGTTGTTCTTAAACAATTTTTAATATATTTCTTTTTCGTAAAAAGGTTGTTCTCTAGCATATATTCTTCCAAATAATTATATCATCATTTTCACATTATTCAATAGACTTTTTTCATATTTTGCGTTTGCCAAAATATATTTCTTAAGAAAGTCACCAGTGGATTTAAAATTAAATTTTGATTTTAAAAATGGAAGTATTGTAAGTCGCTGAACTCTAACTGATAATTTCTTTGCCACTTTCTCGTTGTTAAGTTGGAAGACCTGACAAAACCTCTTTGCAGGCCGGATGTGGCCCGAGGGCCGGATGTGACCCGGGGGTCGGAGGTTGCCAACCCCTGATCTAAAGCGAGTAAAATATATATACAATCCGTATTAGTTTGAGCCCAGGTAGAAAACCACAAGGCGTCAATAAGATGAAAAAAAAGTCTAGAAGATGGGTCAAATATTTTAACTAACCGCAAACTAGAATTGGAACGCTAGTTCGAATTCCCAGCCAAGCTCTCCGCTTACAATTTCGCATTATTCCCCTCGAGAATGCCACGAATCAATATTTTTGTATCTCCCGCCAGGTACAGGAAAAGAATAGCAGAGTAGGTTTGCTTTTCTATATTTGAGTTTGGATTTGAAATCGTGAAACCCAAATAGAAACCACTTGAAAATTAGGTTTTCCCAAAAGTTCGTAAACACTTGCAAAATGGGTCTATCTGGTCCAGCACAACCGAGACAAGCGATGGGTTCAGAAAGGGAAAGAGACACCATCGGTTTCAAAACAAGATCGATTCGGCAAGAAAGTCATGTTGTGCGTCTGGTGGAACTTTGAAGGAATCGTGCATTTTGAATTGGTTCCGAATGGTCGTATCATTAGTGCCGAACTTTACTGTCAGTAACTTGAGCGGGTCTAAGAAAAGTTGAAGAAAATGTATCCGGCTCTGATCAAGCGAAAGCGCGTTTTGATGCCAAGCCACACACCACCAGGCAGACCGAAGACAAGTTTGAAAATCTGGACGGCGTTGAGGTTCTGCCACATCCAGCTTACAGTCCTGACTGTGCTCCATCAGGTTATGGCCTTTTCCGGTCAATGCAACATTTTCTGAAGGGCTGACGATTCGACTCGTTTACTGAAGTCGAGGAAGCGTGTCAAGAATTCTTTGATTCGAAGCCAGCTGAATGATACTTTGACCAGATCTGAAAGCTTGCAGATCAATGGCAGAAAGTCTTGGAAAATGGTCTTTATTTTGAGCAATAATTTTGGTTGTTTTTGCGAGTAAAATTTCAATTTTTTTGCAAGTATTTTCTGGTAAACTTAGAGTACTTGGCGAGTAAAATTTCAAGTTTTTGCAAGTGCTTACGAACTTTTGACACAACCTAATATCCTTCCCAAGAAGAGATTGCAATTCAAACGAAACGTGTTGAGCGCCATGATTGCCTACATCCTAAAGAACAGAAAAACAACAATTCAAGACTTTTTGAAGGCAGTACAAAACCCTTCCCCTATCCTCCCCAAGGAATTCACTGATGATAAAGTAGGCTGAGCTGAGGGTAAGTATGTTCGCACGTATCCTGAAAATTGATTGATTATTTGATGTCTTTTGCAGGTTATTTAGAAACAGAAATTTTTGGAGTTAATGATGATTAACTGATACAAGTTCTGCTTAGAAAGAGTAGGGTTAGTACGATTTCCAATAAAACTATAGCATTATTTACTTAGAAAGCCCATAATTGTTTTTATAAATAATACATATAAGAAAAACTATTGTCATAAGAAAAGAATTTTGTTTTCATTGAATAATAAATTGTTTACAAGAATTGTTTTTTTTCTTTCAATTCTACTTAAGATAATGTAGGTTAATAACGTAAGTTTTAAATCTTTGAATCTTTCGGCTCTGAGCCTTTTGCAGGTTATTTAGAAACAAGAAATGTTGGCGTTGATGATGATTAACTGATACAAGTTCTGCTTAGAAAGAGTAGGGTTCCTACGATTTACAAGTCTATTTGCACGGAAGTAAGCAAAACGAACCCATATTAAACTGGAGTTGCCTAGTGGCTCAGTAGATATCGGCCCGGATTGAGAAATCGGTGGGAGGGCGAGTTCGAATTCCAGTTGAGTTCATTACATTCCTTTATGCGGAAGTACTCGTGTAAAACATATGCATACACATCTTTCTCCTCCATCTATGGGTCAAATAGAAGAACAGATTGGGTTCTGCAGCCTTAGTATAACGCAGAAATAAATAGCAACCTACTGCAGAAAAATCTTTTCCTTCGTCAGTCATAGATCGAAAGAGACATGATCGCCTAAGCGTGTAGCACGTATGGCCATTAAATGACTGCTTAGGCTGAGTAGGTCTCGTCGATATACAGTAAAATGTGCTAAATGGAACCGCACGTTCTATGTTAACAGTTTCTTTACTCGCACTTCTCGCTTATGGAACTCTCTTCCGGCTTCATATTTTCCATTCAAATTTAAATGCAATGTCAATCGAAGTCTACTGCCCTCCTGATTATTATTTTGTACTCGCTAGTAATATTTCTGTTTTCTATTTCATCCTCACCCAGTAAAAACTTTGTTTCTTAGTGGCTTTATTGCCTCGCTTGGACAAGGCAATAAGGCCAGCAATGCATTTTGCGTTTTCGGACCAACTCTGTTTGCAATCTTTTTTTCCATCTTATTGAGCGTTGCTGTCAGGCATGCCAAAAAAGCCTGTATACTTACACACAAGAAGCAATGGCAGTTATTCAACTTGACCCGCCTGAGGGCAAAGACCAAGGTGCTATAGTACTCATCAAAAAAATGTTTGCTGATGACGCAGTTCTGACCACGAACACCGAACAGGATCTTCAACAGCTGATTTGTCAGTTTAGCCATGCCTGTAAGGAATTTCAGGAGACAACACTACATGAAAGTCTTGATCTGACGAATTTATCAGAAATCGCTCATGTTCCTTCCAAATGCACTTATAGCGGTTGCTATGCTTTTCTACACCCACTTACACTCCAAGCCATTTTCCTTGTCTGCAATTGACTAATAAATGACTACTGTTTTTGTATAGGACAATTTAGCACTCGCAGTCGCCTTTTTAATTTTTCGTCTCTGAGCCTGTTTATCTAATCTGTTTAAGACGTGTGTAGTGATTGGTTAGTTTTTAACCAATCACATGTTTTTAATGTAAAATCAAGTTTTCCTGCGGTTCACTCTGGAGCCTAGTTTTTGCCCTTATATACGGTGTTTTTGCGCAAGTTCGTCAGTAAGATCACAACTGCAATTCGATTCCACGCCAATCTTACTCAAAAACACTTTACCACACACACAGGCACAGAACTTCGTAATTACAAACTTACATTTTATCACTTAACTTTTCGCCAAGTTCTTCACATGGACATTGTTGACTCACATTCAAAGCAACTCTATTCTCTGTGTCATTCGTTCCTACATGCAAACATTGTTCTAGCAATTATTCACAAAATTTATATCACAGAAAAAATTTTGTTCTCTTTGATCAACCTGCAGTCAAAGGGAAACAACTTTTTCTTTTTCATCTAATAAAATGTAAACGCAAATTCTACTCCCTCAGCTTCTTTTCTCGCACTTCCCGCCTGTGGAATTCCCTTCCATTTACTTGCTTCCCCGATAGCTACAATCTCCAGGAATTTAAATGTAAAGTCAATAGTCATCTCCTATCTCACTAACCTGCATCCTCTCTCTCTCATGCTTCTTTCTCCGTCCACTCCACTCTCATCAATATTCTCAACCTTCTCTTACCCACTTCTTGACAACCCCTATAACATGTCACCCTTTCTCATAATTTTCCTTCTATGTAACCCTCTTCAAAACAGTGGCAGTAAAATGCCTTGCTTGGGGCGATATGATTATAAAAAAAATCTATACTATTATAATGTGGATATAAAGTGGGGGCTCAATTCTACATTACAATCAATATATAAAATGATCCGTCACTTTATGGCCACATTCATCCTTCTCTTACCCACTTCCTGACACCCCATATAACCTGTCACTCTTTCTCATAACTTTCCTCCTATGTAACCTCCTGCAAAACAGTGGCAGTAAAATGCCTTGCTTGTAATTATAAAAAAAATCTACATTGTGTACTAATATTACATGCTTTGCTTTTCATTGTTGTATTTTATTTTATATATATATATATATATATATATATAGTTAACCCTGATATAAAAGAGTTGTCTTATATACGAGTTTCTGTTATATCCTGGTTTGGTCTATTTTATATACATTGTAACCCTGATATAAGAGCGCTGTTGAGGCCGGAAAAAAGTTATCATATGCCTGGGTTCTCTTATATCAGGGTTTCCGTATATCAGGGTTTGCTTTACTTTATATACCGTGTAACCCTGATATAAGAGAGTTGTCGGAACCGGTGGACGTTCTCTTCTGTACTGTTTTCTCTTATATCCGGGTTGTGTATATTTTATATACATTACTATAGGCTCTAATTTGGGATCAGATAAAATCTCTCTTATATCCGGGGTAAAATATACTTTTATATACACTGTATACATTTTTGATTTGAAGGAATGCTGATTACAAATTGGAGTCGTTGTTTTTTATTATCTTGAATATTTTATGTTGCACGTAACATAGAGGGACCTGCATTTTGGTGCATAGCCCTACACACTTGTCCAAGATTTAGTTTTCCAGTTGCAGGAGAAATGATGGATTTGTCATGTAAAGAATAATATTTCTATTTAAAAGGTTAGGTTCAATTGTATTTAGTCATGATAATTGGAGTAGATAGACTGAACTATGGCCCGGTTCACAACCCACCCACGTCTATTGAACAGGTTAAGAGGCTCATCCCTTGTTCCCTGTTTAGGATGTGGTTTCCGGCTTTCTCTTTTCCAATCTTCTCACTTTTTTTTTTTCAGTTGGAGTAGATAGATATATCTAAGGCCCGGTTCACACTCCACCCACGTCTATTGAACAGATGAATAGGCTCATCCCTTTTTCCCTGTTTCCAATCTTTTCACTTTTCCTTTTTGTCTATTTTTTTTTCCAATCGGAGTAGATAGACTGAACTACCGCCCGGTTCACACGCCACCCACGTCTATTGAACAGGGGTAGAGGCCCATCCCTTGTTCCCTGTTTTGGATGTGGTTTTCGGCTTTCTCTTTTCCAATCTTTTCACTTTTCCTTTTTGTTTATTTTTTTTTCAATTGGAGTAGATAGACTGAACTATCGCCTGGTTCACACTCCACCCACGTCTATTGAACAGGTGTAGAGGCTCATCCCTTGTTCCCTGTTTAGGATGTGGTTTCCGGCTTTCTCTTTTCCAATCTTTTCACTCTTACGTAGCCCCCTGCACCAAATGACAAATTTTTCGCTTCCTGGTAGAGCTTTTTTTTATAGAAAAAGTTATCGAAAAAAATTTCCAAATCATTTCAAAATTGTATTCACATATTTAATAACATGTTTATCTTCCATGACACTGGAGCCATAGCTGTTTGGCTCTCCTCCACGACTCTAGATAGCTTTTTGGCCCTAACCCGACAAAAGGTTGCCGACCCCTGGTCTAGAGGAACCTTTTTCTTATTACGCGATCTGAAACGCTGTTCGAATCATCTTCTGAGATTTTCGATAACTTTTTCCATAAAACAGGAACTCTACCAGGAAGTGAAAATTTTAGGAGTTGCAGAAAGTATTTAATTTCTTTCTTAATCCGATGAAGCATGAAAAAAAAAGAAAATATCCGACGAGAATTTCGTTAAAGAATATATTATATCTTAAAAATAAATACTTGATTAATCAGTATTGAAAACAAATTCCATTAAAATCTGTTGAAAACGCTATTTTATATTCATTTAAAAGTGCTCGCTCACGGAAGCAATTTCACAGAAATAGTGAAAGTGAGGCCATACGCTAATTTTGGCGATCCCTACAAATAAAAAATAAAATTAAAACACATTCTTCAGATAAAAAGAATTTTTTATTTTTATTTCAACGCAATACATTCAGACTATCAACTGTCGCTTTGGTTCTCACAGTTGGTTCATTAGACAGTCTGATTACAAATCCCAAGGAATTTTTTCGATTCATTTTTATAATACGTAGCACTTTGCTTACAACGTCAGCGATTATTAAGAGCAAATTAATTGTTCTCTGGAATAAATCAACATTTTACATCTCCTGTACACGTAATTCAAAATATTTATTTAACTGTACACACACGCAATTAAGATGTAAATAGAGAATAGTCTTATTTTTAATGAATGACGGACGACGTTTGTCGTGAAAATTTATTATCTGAATAGTTCTAAATGCAAGTATTTTATGTTTTCAATGTCTCCCATAATGTTTTTGAGACTGCTCTTTATGGAATTTGTCAAATGAAAGATGGAAAAGATATCTGAAACCCGATACGCTGTTTTGAGTTGAAGGAACTCTGCTGTTTTTTTTTGTTTTTTTTTTATAAGCGTTTCACCCCGAGCAAGGCATGTCACTGCCACTACTGTGCAGGGGGCTACGTAGAGTGGAGAAAGGCTGCTTAAATATAGGAAATAACAGAGGGTGGGTGATAGGCGGGTGAGGATACCGAGAATGAGGGCTGGGTAGATGAGAGTGTTGTGAGAATAGTTGGGAGTTAGTGTGATAGGAGGTGTCTATTGACCCTACATTTAAACACCTGGAGATTGTAACTGTCGGGAAAGCAGACTTGTGGAAGGGAGTTCCACAGGCGGGAAGCGCGAGAAAAGAAGCTGTTGGAGTAGAATTTACGGTTACATTCATTATGATTTATCATCTACCGCAACATTTTAAATAACTTCCCAAAACTTCCCTGTCCGTTTCTATCTCACGAAAACGCCGCAGGAGTTCTAGTTCCTTAAAGCTTATCACGGATGACAAAGGGATTTTATTGACAACCGTTTTAATGTCTCTCTTAAGTTTGCATTCTATGGTTAAATCGTGATCGTCCGAGAAATTGTTCAGCATTCGTTTTCTTGAAGTAAATCAGCATAACTTTATATGAGAAGGTGTTTTGACAGGAGATTTGTTAATCTTGCAGGAGATTCGATATCGCCTAATTTTTTTACATCTTTTTGACAATTTAGAATTAGAAACGGCGTAGAGGTATCTATAACCGATTAGATATTTTTCTGTTTGCTATATGGTGAATAAAAACTTTCTCTTTCATCTTAATTTTTATGTTCTCACGTAGTCTGACTGTGTGTTAATGTATTTCTTCACTATCGGGATTTGAGCGTAATAAACAAAGTGAAAAGAAAGGAATGAGCAGAAACCTAATAAAGAAATTGAATGCATGGTCATCAGCAAAAAGGTGGCCAATATGCCAACTGCAAGTTAGAGAATCTAAACTAAAACAAGTAAAAGATTCAAATGCCTAGGAAGTATTTTGACAGACAATGGAAAGTGCAACATGGAGATCCAAAAACGCATTGGCATGGCCAAAGACGCATTTCAGAAAATAACCAGAATACTGAAAGACAGGAAAATCTCATTAGAAACAAAGAAAAGAGTGTCGAATATGATATACGTCCTTCTGTATGGAAGGAAATGCTGGACGACCTCATCAAAGATGAAGGAGTGGCTTCAGGCAGCAGGATTCACTGTCATATAAAAGGATTGATATTCCATAGCAGTTCAGCACTCTTTTCTTTGTTTCTCTTGCTTCAAATCTCCTCTTCATTTGTTAGGAAATTGTCCAGAATTCATTGGCATATAGGAGGATTCATATTACATAGCAGTTTGGCAAACCTTTCTTAGTTTCTCTTGCTTTAAGTCTCCTCTTCATTTGTGAGGAAATTGTCCAGCATTCATTGGCGTATAGGAGGATTGATATTTCATAGCAGTTCAGCACTCTTTTCTTTGTTTCTCTTGCTTCAAGTCTCCTCTTCATTTGTTAGGAAATTGACCAGCATTCATTGGCATATAGGAGGATTGATATTTCATAGCAGTTCAGCACTCATTTCTTTGTTTCTCTTGCTTCAAGTCTCCTCTTCATTTGTTAGGAAATTGACCAGCATTCATTGGCATATAGGAGGATTGATATTTCATAGCAGTTCAGCACTCATTTCATAGTTTCTCTTGCTTTAAGTCTCCTCTTAATTTGTTAGGACATTGTCCGGCATTCATTGAGATTTAGGAGGATTGATATTTCATAGCAGTTCAACACTCTTTTCTTTATTTCACTTGCTTCAAGTCTCCTCTTTGTCTGTGAGGAAATTGACCAGCATTCATTGGCATATAAGAGGATTGATATTACGTAGCAGTTCAGCAATGTTTTCTTAGTTTCTCTTCCTTCAATTCTCCTCTTCATTTGTTAGGACATTGTCTAGCATTCACTGTCATATAGGAGGACTGATATTACGTAGCAGTTTGGCACATTTTCCTTTATTTCACTTGCTTCGTGTCTACTCTTCACCTGTGAGGAAATTGTCCAGCATTCACTTCAGTATAAGAGAATCGATATTACATAGCATTTCACCACACCTTTCATTGTTTATCTTGCTTCCAGATTCCTCTCCATCTTTGAGGAAATTGTCCAGCATTCATTGCCATGTAGGAGGATTGATATTACATAGCAGTTCAGCACTCTTTTCTTTGTTTCTTTTGCTTCAAGTCTCCTCTTTATCTGTAAGGAAATTGCCCTGCGTTCACGGCCACAAAAGAGGATTGGTATTACATAGCAGTTCAGCATACCATATGTTCTTGGTTTCTCTTGCTTCAAGTCACTTTTTCGCCCGTGAGGAAATTGTCCAGCTTTCATTGTCATGTATAAGCATTGACATTATATAGCAGTTCAATTATGAGGATTCATTTTATGTCGTTGTCCATGGGGATAATATGGTCATTCAAATTATTAATATCCTTTGATAGTAATTTCCTTTTATGTATTTTTAGATTCATGTCTTCCGTCTGAATGCATTCAAATACATTCTAACTTGTCTTGTGCTTCAAATTAATATTCTTTCTGAGACTTTCTAATATGTATGGTTGCTAGTCTTCCATTTGGTATTGATGACTGAACGATTTTTAACCCTCTAGGGCCATTCGTATCATATTTGATACAGTATGAAAACAAGCCTTGAAGAAATATTTTCCTGAAAATTTTTTTAAGAGAAATATTTTATAAATTTCAAATGAAAGCAGTACTGACTGCTCAGTCAATGAATACCAAATGTTTCCTTATAGGGAAATACCAAATGTTTCCTTATAGGGAAATACTGTATCAAATATGATACGAATGGCCCTAGAGGGTTAATAGATAGATAGATAGATAGATAGATAGATAGATAGATAGATAGATAGATAGATAGATAGATAGATAAACAGACTGAGATTAACCCTCTAGGGCCATTCGTATCATATTTGATACAGTATGAAAACAAGCCTTGAAGAAATATTTTCCTGAAAAATTTTTTAAGAGAAATATTTTATAAATTTCAAATGAAAGCAGTACTGACTGCTCAGTCAATGAATACCAAATGTTTCCTTATAGGGAAATACCAAATGTTTCCTTGTAGGGAAATACTGTATCAAATATGATACGAATGGCCCTAGAGGTTTAAAATATTAATTTTTTTCAATGCTATTACCTTCTGCTCTCTATCTAAGATCTTAATACCAAGTTCTTCATTCTTTTGTGTTTCTTTGAGACAACATGCATCAATGATATCAGCAATCCGAGTGAAAATTCCTCTTTTTTTTTACACCGCACATAAGTTAGTGAAGTGCCATACGCGATACACGCTTTGGGCGATCATGTCTCGAAAGACACTTGACTGACTGGGCAGAAGATTATCCCGCAGTAGGTTGCCATTACTTTCTACGATAGACTGGTTACTAACAAATGTTACAGAACCCAATCTCTCCTGCTATTCAACCCATAGCTGGAAGGAGAAGAGAAATATTATATCATAAAGTAGTAATTGATGGGGGATCAGTTTATTTCTTTAAAACAATATGAAACTGATCCCCCACTTTATGTTCAGTAGCAGCTTTAATTATGTTTCTGTTATATTTAATCAATCAGTTAAGTGTCATACGTGATACCCGCTTTATACGATCATGTCTCTTTCGAGACATGACTGACTAGGAAGAAGATTATCCCACAGTAGGTTGCCATTGCTTTCTGGGGTAGACTGGTTGCCGACCAAAGCTATAGAACACAATCTCTCCTGCTATTCAACCCATAGCTGGAAGGAGAAGATATGTATTATATTATTAAGTAGTAATTAATGGGGGATCAGTTCATTACTTCATAACAATAGAAAACCGATCCCCCATTTATGCTCAGTAGCTGCTTTAATTATGTTTCCAAATATTATATTCAATCAGTCAGTTAAGTGTCATACGTGATACACGTTTGGGAGATTATGTCTCGAAAGACACTTGACTGACTGGGCAGAAGATTATCCCACAGTAGGTTCCCATTACTTTCTACGATAGACTGGTCACTAACCAATGCTACAGAAACCCATCACTCCTGCTATTCAACCCATAGCTGGAAGGAGAAGAGATGAATTATATTATTATTAAGTAGTAATTAATGCCAGATCAGTTCATTACTTCATAACGATAGAAAACCGATCCCCCACTTTATGCTCAGTAGCAGTTTTAATTATGTCTCCAACTATTACATTCAGTCAGTCAGTAAAGTGCCATACGTGGTACACGCTTTGGGCGACCATGTCTCGAAAGAGACATGACTGACTGGGCTGAAGATTATCCCGCATTAGATTGCCATTGCTTTCTGCGGTAGACTGCTTGGCAGCCAAGACTATAGAACCCAATCTGTCTTATTATTTAACCCATAACTGGAGGGAAGAGATAGATTAATACATTTCCCAAGGAAATGTGTGCGTAAGTGAAAGCACTGAATTCAACTGGAATTCGAATCGGCTCCCGGATTTGTAGTTCGAGTCGATATCCCCTGCACCACAACGCACATCCAATCAAATGTATACGAACATTAAATGTCATCATCAGAGGTGTTTCGATTTGAAGGTACCCCGTAGATCAGATGCAGATCCCTCATCTTCCTGCAACTGTATAATTATATCCGATCAGTCTAGTGGACTTTTTAGTTTTTTTTAGTTTTTATTTTGTATGCGAGTGGGGACTAAATCACGAATGTGTTGTAGGTTTTTCTAGATCTTCTTCGTTTTTTTTAAGCTGGATCAGTCAGTCAGTTAAGTGCCATGCGCGATACACGCTTAGGCGATCATGTCTCGAAAGAGACATAACTGACTGGGCAGAAGATTATCCCGCAGTAGGTTGCCATTGCTTTCCGAGGTAGACACGTTGCCGGCCAAGCCTATAGAACCCAATCTGTCCTGGAGAGAGAAGAGATAGATTATATTACATGATTATATTAAATATTAGTGGGGAATCAGTTTATTACTTCTTAACAATAGAAAACTGATCCCCCACTTTATGCCCAGTAAAAATTTGAATTATATTTCCAACTATTATATTCAGTCAGTCAGTTAAGTGCCATACGTGATACACGCTTGGGCGATCATGTCTCGAAAGAGACATGACTGAGTGGGCAGAAGATTATCCCGCAGTAGGTTGCCATTGCTTTCTGCAAAAGACTTGTTGCCTACCAAAGCTATAGAACCCAATCTGTCCAATTATTTGACCCATAACTGGAGGGAAGAGACGGATTAATACCTTTCCCAAGGGTATTTGCGTGTAAGTGAATGCAAGGAATTCAACTGGAATTCGAACTCGGTTCCCTGATTTCTCGTTCCGAGCCGCTATACACTGCGCCACAACGTACATCCTACTGGATGTAAAAGATTAATGCCAGTTTTTGCGATATCAGTTTCAATTGATATAATATGATTTACTTTACTTAATATTCATTTATTTTTCTATATTATACGTTTCATTCTTTCTTTCTTTTTTCTCTCTTTTGATTATAGCCTCGAATACTTTCCCGAATATCGGTAGAAGACTGATAGGGCGATAGTTGGATGGGTCCTAGGGTTCACCACAATTCTTAAAGACAGGAACGACTGAGGAGAATTTCCAGCATGCAGGAAAGCAGGAAGCAGAAAGGTAGTAGTTAAACAGTTTAGAGAGGACAGGGGAAAGTTCAGGGGCACACCTCTTAAAGACTATCACCGGGATTCCATCGTCTCCACACGCCTTATGGGGGTCGAGTTTTGAAATTACTCTGGATACTACTGTGGATATACGTCGTGCAGTTTGGCCTCAGTTCTAATAGGGAAGTCGGGTGGGTGCACTCCGGACGAGTCGAATGTGGAGTTGGATTAGAATCTGCGGGCAAAGCACTCAGCTTTGTCCGCAGATGACGTGAGAACCTCAAATCCATGGATTAAAGGAGGTATTGAGGATTTCCTATTGTTGAGCACTCGTTTACAAATCCTCCAATAGTCCTTGGAACCGAACTTGCGGTCAGCTATGTGCTGTCGCATTCTATCAGCAAACAACTGTTTGGCGTCATTTCTTCCCCCTGAAAATTTTGGATTTTATTTTTCCATTCGGTATCGATGAGAAAACCATTTCCATAATATTTACTCTTTGTTACCAAAAACTGCTATTTTGTTGTGGCTTCCTTCGATATTAATATCAATTCCTTCTTTTATTTTAGTTCTTTGAAGAACAAAATAAAAATAAAATTCTGACCTTGATTAGATAAATCAAAGTCAGAATTAATGACCCGAAAAAGTAATTTCTGTTTTAGTCTTTTTTATTTCACAAATTCGATAACATCTATTTTCAAGATAAAAAAAATTCTTCATATGAAATTAGAGGCATTTCGAAAGTTTCAAATATGAAGTTGGCAACTCAAAATAGTTACCAACCAAAGAAGTCATTCATCAGCAGAGCTGTTTCGATTTAAATGCACGCTGAAAATCAGTGTGATTTCTAATATTCAGCAAATTTATAAATGTCTCTGGTGAGGGCCATGGACTTTTCTTGATTTTTTTTTTATCTTGCATCATTTTTTGCTTTGCTCCGGCACGAACGGAATGCAAATCTGCTAAGCTATTCAATGTCTTTTTTCCGGCGAACGATTGAATTTTGTGAAGAGTTCTTTTAATGCCTCTGTTCACTGTCTGTAGTATCGTTTTTCACGGCCTCCCGCGAGAGTGTTTTTGCACTGATCTTCTTGAAATAAAACAGCATTGTTTTATAAGAAAGACATCAAACATCTAATCACAGCACATGTCTAAATAATTTCCATTGTAATCAGAGGATAAAAAAAAGCTCGGCCATGTTTTATATATTTTATTAAATTGCTGAAATGTTACTATTTTTTGCCTGTTAGATATTTTATCTGTTTTTAATGGAATTAATACGGGTGCCAGCAAGGAAAATATAATGTCCATCATTTATCCATCAGATATTATTATCTCCGTGATATAGTAAAACCTTAATACACGGTAAAATAAATGAAAGAACGGAATGTAAAACACTGTTTGCAATGATAATTTTCATACCGATATATACGTACAATCTACTAATTCGTTCCACGCATAGATGTTTAAACACAGATGTGTGAACAGGAAAAGAAGAAAGAGGGAAAGACAATTATTATAATTAGTGACAAGGAAAAGCAATATCTGTTTTGTTCTTTTTTTTTTTTTCAAAAATTCAATAACATTAATTTTCAAGATGAAAAATTCTACATGTGAAATTAGAGGCATTTCGAAAGTTTCAAATATGAAGTTGGAAACTCAGAATAGTTAACAAATGGAGAGGTCATTCATCATCAGAGCTGTTTCGACTTAAATGCACACTGCAAATTAGTGTGATTTCTCGTGTTAAGAAACTTTGTAAAGGTCCATGATCAATTCCCAATACTTCACTTTTTTTTTAATGGAATTAATACGGCTGCCAGCTAGGAAAATATAACGTCCATCATTTATCCATCAGATATTATTATTTCCGTGATATAGTAAAACCTTAATACACAGTAAAATAAATGAAAGAACTGAATGTAAAACACTGTTTGCAATGATAATTTTCATACTGATACATACGTATAATTTACTAATTTGTTCAACGCATAGAGATTATAGCATGTGTAAAAAAAACTGTGTGAACGGGGAGAGAAGAGAGAGGGTGTTTTACTTGTAATATTTCCACAAAGGAAAACGGGTAGGTTCATGGTGGCCTTTATGTTTCTGATATGACTATGTGAGTTTCTTTTTTCGAACTAACGCTATGGACTTGTGTCATCTGGTTTCTCCGTCGTGAACATTGCAGCTTACGCAGGCTGACACGCGTTGTTAACACCCTTTCTCTTGGTACCCCTTTCAAATCCTTCTCTGCCATCTATTTGCGCATACATCCCATACATCTAGTATACAAATGTATAGAAACTATCATGACCACAAAATGGAGAATCTAAACTTATTTATAAATGGAACTTTGTCTGTGTGTGTGTGTGTGTGTGTGTGTGTCCGTTACCTATAGACTCCGAAACGGCTGAACAGATTTTCTTGAAAATTTATACAGTTGTAATATAAGTGTCTGCGAGTGTTTTTAGCCAGGTCTTGTGTTGAGGTACCCCCGATAAATATCGAAAATCGATAATCGAAAAAATCGGGTTATAGATGGAGTGGTCCGATTTGAATCAAATTTGATAAACTCACAGCAAAGACATAAGAAACGATATTCAGAAGTTTCAAGGTTGCAGTTCTTACAATAGTGCAGAAAATTTGATATCGATACCAGGAAATCAAAATTTGACTAACACCCATTCATTTTTCTTTCAGTTTACGGTTTCGCTTTAACTGGAAACTACTATTGCTTTTTAGTCTTTCGTGCCAACGTCCAAAGAGTCTGAGCTCCAGGACCATGGATTAGTTTTAAAGCTTTTATTACACCCGAGCAACGCCAGGCTATAATGCTAGTCGATTTATATATTGATTATAATAATAGAATTGATCCCCCATTTTATATCAGCATTATACTTTCTTTTTTGTTTATCAAATACTACTTTTTCTTTTCTTTCTTCTTCTTCTTCTTCACTGTGCCGTCTCCCTTCAAGATGTAGGTGATCATGACTTTTCACATCTTCCTATTCTTAGTTGTTTTTAACACGATTTCCCCTGTTACGTTTCCAAAAATCTGCACTGCCATTTATTTGCTCAAGCTCCTCAAGTCTGTTACGCTTTGCTTTTCTATCTGACATGTGAGTATCAAATTCGCTCAGCTCTCCTTCCTCATTACATCTTCAATAGTATTTTCCTGATGTTAAGTATTATTTTCCCTTTTGATTCCATGCTTCCGATACCTCATAATTGCCCATATGTATTGTATCCTCAGCATCCTTCTGTAGAACCACATTTTGGTTGCTTCAAGTGCCTTTTCATCAGTGAAGAGATAGTCAAGCATTTACTGCTATAATGAAGGACAGACATCACATAAAGATTCAATAATCTCTACTATAATCCAGCAAAATTTCATTGTCCCTCAATACTCAATCCATCATCTGGAATGCAAATTCGTTCTTGAATTTCAATGTCGCCGTTTCCGTCCTTTGTTAGAAAACTTCACATGTACTCTAGATCTGTTTGATTTCAGCATCCCCAACCTGTAGTTGCCATTTCATGCTCCTTCTACTGTTGCTTCAAACCTTCCCTTCATCTTTAGTGAGATTATTCAGCATTCGCTGCCATATTGAAGGACAGACATCACGTAACAATCCAGTACTCTCTTCTTTGTTTTCGGCAAAACATTCCTGTCTCTCAATATTTATTCAGTTTCTCGAATGCATCGTTGGCTATGCCAATTCGCTTCCGGATATCAATATCGCACTTCGCGTCTTTTGTTAGAACACTTCCCAGATATTTAAATTTCTGAACCTACTTGATTTTATTATCCCCTATTTTGGGCTCCTCCTTTTTTATTTATAAACATACATTCAGTTTTCTTATATTTTATAGGCAGATAAATCTACATAAAAAAAACTCTCTCAATATGAAGGGAGTTAAAAAAGTGGTGTCAAGAAAAAAAGTCCTATTGACACTATATTTTATTACGGCACGTTTATCCATTTTGCCCAAAAAATATTTTATCACTAAAAACTTGTTATTGATACACACAGTTTGCAATCTCAGTCAGGGCCATGCTAGAATCTGGAACAACCATTCGACATTTTTTTTCTTCTTTTTTACCCGGTTATATTTTTACATTTGTAAATAAACATACCCAATATCCACGTCCATCGAAAAGCATTATACAAAAAATGTCTCGTTCATTTTTCCACACAAGGAATAACTGTCAATTACATGTAATAT
>JBBBDQ010001502.1:2830000-2900000 GCA_037127315.1 Ascarosepion bandense
TGAAAATCAATTTCCTTTTGTCCCATTACATCAGATCTTTTTGTATAGATAATGCTTTTTGTTGTGGCCTGTTAGGGCCAGGAAGAAAGACACGAAAAGAAGGTAGTTTGAACCAATGTATTCGAATAAAAGAACATATATACAAAATAAGAATGTTATTAGTCAGCAAATAGACGTGTCCGTCCGAACTGTCAAGTTACACTGCGTCTCGACTGCCTCTCATGAAGTCTTGCAGGTTAGTATTTATGAAGGAGGAAGAGTTAGATAGGGCACCATAACACTTTCTTTGCTCAGATAGGCTAAAATATCTACTTTTAGTGTCAAGAGGCCAGGCCGTCTCTGGTCTCTAAGTTAATTTCAAGATTTGAACCCCATAAAGCGAGTGGAGGCGACGGAATCCCGGTCATTGTCTTGAAGAAACGTGCCCCTGAACTCTCCTATGTCCACTCTAAACTCTATAATTGCTGCCACTCTGCTTTTGTTATCCTGCCTGCTAGAAGTCGTCTTCTGTTGTTCTTGTATTTAAGAACTCAGGGGAAACCTCGGATCCAACCAGTTATCACTCTATTAGCCTCCTACCGATATTCGGTAAAGTGTTCCAGGTTATCATCAGTGCTGAAAAAGTTCAACATTTCACTGCCCATAAACGATTCTATACGGCCAAAGGTAACTTGAGAAGAGCCTCCACTCTGTGGTAGACTGGGGTAAGAAATGGCTTGTAAATTTAATGCTTTTAAAACGCAGCTGCTATCTGTCAACCACAACAGTCAGTCACTCCTGCCCCTATTAGCCAAGATCGAGCAAGTCTCTTTGAAAACAATACACTGCGCCTCTTCGATCTCACACTCTCTTCCGACCTCAAGTGAAACTATTACATTGAATCAATAGTTATATTCACTGCTAGGAAGGTTGGGTCACTGTGTAAGTCCAGGAAGTTTTTTTCCGCCCTAATCCATCTTAACATATACAAATCAACCATCCGAGAATGCATTGAATACTGTTATTATATATAGCCGGGCGCCACTGTTATTCATCTCAGGGTTCTCAACAGGCTCCAAAGGAGAATCTTTGTGATCGGTTCCGACCTGGCCGCTCGACTCCAGCCACATTTTCATCGATGGGATGTGGCTTCCCTCTGTCTCTTCTACAAATATTTTCATGGCTACTGCTCCGACAAGCTTAGCTCACTGACGCCTTCTTTAGAAGGATTTTCTTGAGCAATCAGACTGACAACAAGGTCCCGCCCTTGTACAGTTAAATCAACCAAATGCAGCTATCACTTTTACTCCATCAGCATCTTTTCTCGCGCTTCCCGCCTGTGGAGCTCTCTTCCGTATACGGGTTTCCCTGCCGGTTACAATCTCCAGTAATTTAAATGCAATGTCAATTCTCATCTCATGTCTACTTGACTTTAGTCCTTCTCTCGACCTTTCCTCATCACCTCGTGTATCTTGTTGTTTTCCTTTCTCAATCTACCCTCGCAACTCTCATCATATCGGTATTCCTATCCTTCTTTTGTTCTTTATCTGACACGGCTGTAACTGGTTCGTCTTTCTCTTTGCTTTCCTCCTGCTTAAATTTTGACTCTATGTAGCCCCTGAGCACAAGTGGCGGTACCGCCTTGCTTGGGGTGAAAAGATTAAAAGAAAAAGAAACACTTAAAACGTTTTATTTTATGTTCAAGTTAATTATCATACAAAAGAAAATTTCTTATAAACTCCGGTGTCCTGTGTATGACGGTAAACTTCCTCCTTCAGCAAGGCCTCTGCATGGAAGGTTGTGAGAAGCATGTAACCACCTCTTAATTGCTGTTGTTCCCAGGTCTACCCTAACCCGGAGTTGTAGCACCTCTTAGGGTCTCAGCTATGGGCAAATAGCTAACTCCCAAACTGGGGTCAAAACACGATGACAGAATAAAAATTGACTTTTATAGAAATATATACATAAGAATAGACTTTTATTGCAAAAATATACATTTTTGAAAGAAAAATATTGTAACAATACATTTTTTTAAAGAAAAGATTCTTGCCAGAACACATTTTTGAAAGGAAAAAATGATTACTAGCTAAGACAAGCTTTGTACCCAGTTACCGCTTAGGCAGGCGCTAGGTACTTCTTGACCTGTAACCCGAGCGTTTGCGCCCGCTTAAAAAAATCGACCTTGTGTCACATCTCGCTTTAGCGGTGAAGTATGTCTAAATAAGTATCAGTTGGTCATATATATTTTCTTTTATATGATAACGCAGACAAGGAACATTTTGCCTCGATAACAGTCGAGTTGTTTGTCCTCTGTCTGAGCTCGTTTGTCGTAACCATAGGCTTCTTCAAGACAACTTCTTAACTGAAGCTGATATATCTGAGTTTGCACCGCGCCTGATTCTGCCTTAAAGTTGGGACACTAGCCTACCAGTGGGTATTGCTTTTAATCAGTTCATTCTAAGAGAGGCAATAACGTCGCTAAAATGCAAAAGGTTTCCAGAGGAGAAAGAGAAAGACGAATTCTTTGGAAGGAACTGGAAATGCCATACTAAACACAAAAGAAGAGATAAAAATCTAACCGTGTTTGTAAAAACTGGTAAAATATGTACATCGGGTGTTGGCGAACGTATCTACTATTATTGGGGACAAATAAATGTAATAGAATTTTAAAGTTCCACCAGAAAAAGTAGGAGTACAGATTCGAAGTTGACATTAGAAGAAACCGAAAATTAATTCTATATAGGAAACAAGCAATAAATGTCTACTCTTTTTCAAAAGACCGTTGAAAAACGGACAATATGCAAACTTATCGATAACGTTAGGAGTGTGGTGATACCGACCGAGCAAAAGCGAGGGACCGGATGTTTGCACTCTTACTACAAAAAAGCAAATGACCAAAAGTCGTCGGTGCGCAGCCAGATTCGCGTAGTTGTTCCGGTAGAAAAATAAAAATTAATTAAATATCAAATTTCTAGTTCGCGAGCCTACGCGAATTTTATTTAACGGCCAATGGAAAGCCTAGAATTAAATACGGATATGAATTCCCAAATGATCTGCTGCGATCCAAAAAGAAGATATAAAAAGCCGATACAGAAAGCATCGCCAGACAGACAGACAGACCCACGCGGACTGACTCGAGAGAGAGCAGTGTAATCAGTATCCCCTTGACCTACGTCAAGAGGATTACTATGCTAGCCTCCCTTTCCTCTCCTCGTATCTTTCGCTGTCTCAAAACTACTTACTGACCTAAGAAGCGAATACATCAAAGACATTCCTTACTTAGAACGCTCCCACATTCCTAAGCATTAATTCTCTTTTCAGCATTTTATTGCCATGAACGTTTTAACGTCCGTTGGGCCCATATTTAAAGGACTACTTTAATTGTAAAAACCTTCATTGATCTGTGTATATATAAAATGTTATTTTTCAACCCAATTTGCATTTTTTGATTTATACTATTTTTATGACTTATAATGGGCTATCTACGAGGCCAAATTCTGTTAATCTTCAACAACATAGAACTACTCTCCTACAGAACTGGTCCCCACTATACCTTGGAAAAGAATGGATAACCCACTATAGGAGCATACATTCGAAGTAGACTTTAGAAGAAACCGGAAATTAAGTCTAAATAGGAAACAAGGAATAAATATCTACTCTTGTTCAAAAGACCGGCGATCAGTGTAAAACGCACGATAGACAAACGTATTGATTACGTTAGGTGTATAAAGGTGAAGTAGACTTGAGAAGAAACCGGAAAATTCAATCTTAAACAGGATATCAATTATAAATCTTTACTCCTGTTCAAAAGATCGGGGAGGTGCATGAATTAAATACGGATATGAATTCCCAAATGATCTGCTGCGATCCAAAAAGAATATATAAAAAGCCGATACAGAAAGCATTGCCAGACAGACAAACAGACCCACACGGACTGACTCGAGAGAGAGCAGTGTAATCAGTATCCCCTTGACCTATGTCAAGAGGCTTACTATGCTAGCCTCCCTTTCCTCTCCTCGTATCTTTCGCTGTCCGATTGAACCGGCCGATTGCAAAACTTACCGATTATGTCAGGTGTATAGAGTTGAAGAATAGTTTAGGAGGAACTGAATGCTTAATCTTAAACGAGAAATAAGTGATAAATATCTAGTCCTGTTCAAAAAACAGGGTTGTAGTGTGAACCGGACGATAAGCGAAATTATCTACGTGCTGTAATGGAATTTCCCACACTTCCTATCGCCTATGCAGACTGGCTCTATTTGTAGCCATATACAGTGAGCACAAGAGATACCTGTGAATCGGTCTGGCAACAAGGCGGCTTGTGTACGGACAGAACGATCAGTCCTAAGAAAGCACTTTTGTTTACCTCTCTGCTTCCGAACAGAGAAGGACCTAAGCGAGGCTCCGCCGAAGGGTAGAGTCATGACCTTCTTTATAGAAGGCCTGGCAACTCAAATATGACGTCATTAAGCATAGTCCAGCTAAAGGGAAACAATTCATTTAAGGGCTGATACTGATTGCTAAGATTAAGTGATTAAAATTTTCAAAATTGAATTTATGACAATAAAAGAATGACAAAACAATAAATATATAAAAATGTTTTATTTATTTGTTTATTTATTTATTTATTCATTTATTTATAAAATGTTTCTAATTTTCTTTTTTTTATATTTAAATTTTTTCCCATTATGTTATTATTTTTCTTTTTGCAAAAATTATTTAACAAAGCATTTGTTGAAGTCCACACTAACATTTTTTCTATTTTTTCTACATTGTGACAATCATCACATGAATCAACATGAAATCATATATCATAGTCTGATAAAATATTTAAAGTTATGCACACTGCTAATTGTCGCTGATTTATTGAATAAAGAAAAGAAGTGTCTTTTGTTAGCTTATCTAAAACTACATAATTGTAAAGAACTAAATTCGCTGTTGTATCATTGGGGTGTAGCAGGGTGACTCTGTTAATACCCTGAAGATAACAGTTACTTTCAGGAATGTGTTCTGCATTGTCTGTCAGTGCTCCAGTTATTAAATCTTTGCAGCTATTGCATTTTACTTTTTTGAAAACTGCATGACAACAATAACCTGCTAAATATACTATTACAGGAAAAACTTCCCTACAATTAATAATATCATCATCTGTGACATCTATATTATATTTATGTACATCTAACTGATGTACATCTGTGATATCACTCCAGTTAGTTTCTTGTAAATCACTCAGATCAATACTTTTGTCATTAAGTGGAAGATTTAATTTGATAACTGACAACATTCTAATTTTTTTTTTCACACTCGAATAATTGTCGTATCGATATATTATATTGACCACCTGCAAATTGCCGATACTGGCCAAATCTTAACTCCAGGTGATCCGTCTGGAATTTGCCTGGTAATATATACTTCATATTTAATTCTACAATGCAATAAATAGCAAGTTGCAGAATTGCATATGTAGTATGATGCAAAGCTGTAAATGTTTCCCTTGTTAGCCTCCCACTAATCTCTGGAACATTATTCCAACTCTCCAATCAGTTACAAAAAGCATCAAGAAATATAAAATTTGGATCATTTTCTTGATTAGTTAGTGGGTTTGCATATTTATTGTTAAGCCGGTGACCTTTAAATGGGTTTTTGACATTTAATATTGTCCACTAAGTATGAAATATCTTTATATATTCTGCAATTTGTGCAAAGTTTGGTAAGCATTTCCAATAGTCCTTGAATGGTATATTCACTAAAAATTTGCATTACTAAATTTACATTTTGCCTTTCTAAATCAGTAGGATAAAGGACCTTTGAAGTTAATCGGTAGCAATATTTAAGAAGTGACTCTGATTCAAGTTTGTGCATTTCCTGTAAAGTAGTAAATGGGGCTTCTAGAAGAGTATCTGATTAATTATCGTCATTATCGTAAAACTTAGGGAATTTCATGCATTTGTTGGCATCTTTTTGACCAAGCCAGTTGTTTCTTATGGATGACCGGTGGACCATTCTTGGTCCTTAAGTTTACAGCACCTGGTATTCCCAAATGGTCACCCATTTAAGTACTGACCAGGCTGGATGTTGCTTAACGTCGGTGATCGGACGGGAACCAGTGTATTCAACACGATATAGCCGTAGAGATAATACAGGGTTAGGAATTTGAAGATTTTTATAGTGTTCTTTGAGGTGATTGAAAATATGACACATTAAGTTGACCTTTCTTTCTAGATATGTCAAAAATGAATCAGTTGTGAAGGTAGATATGAGTTGAATAAATCCGGTGAGACGACACACGCTTGTCTTAAACATATTTTGATTTTGCTGTATTTACGGAACTCATTTTCTATACTTATGCAGGCTGTTTTCTACCAGTATAAGTTCAGTATTATTCAAATACCTTTCCCATATATCTCAATGTTATGAACTGCTTTATCAAACGTGTATTCATAATCCATAAAACATTGCATTGCTTTCTTTGCGAAAAAAAAATAATGGTAAAAACAAAAAGGACCAATTCTTTCTCTCAATCCTTATTTCGACTGTTCATCGTCTTTTTTGCTATCAATTTTTAAATTTTTGTTTTATTATTTCGTATATTCTATCAGTAAGTTAAGTGCCATACGTGATACACGCTTGGGCGATCATGTCTCGAAAGAGACATGATTGACTGGGCAGAAGATTATTACTTTCTACAATATACTGGTTGCCGACCAAGGCTATAGAACCCAATCTGTCCTGTTATTTAACCCATAACTGGAAGGAATAGACGGATTAATACCTTTCCCAAGGATATTTGGGCGTAAGTGAATGCAATGAATTCGGCTGGAATTCGAACTCGGCCCCCCGATTTCTCGTTCCGAGCCGATATCCAATGCTCCACAACGCACATCCCTCTATACACTATACTCTATATTCTATACTTTCTTTATTTCCGTCCTGGGCATGACGGTAGCAGCTTAGATTCTAAGAAGTAATGAAAGGAATTACGTCAAAGGATCGCGTGTTGCACATTTGTTAAACGTCCTTCCGCGGGTGATTTCAGCCGGTCGCTAACCTTGGTTTGGTAAGCGTAACGGCGCTTCAGAACCCACGTCGCCCTCTGTTGAATCCACGCCATCTTGGACTTAAATAAAAAAAATCTAAACAAATCACTTAGTCAGGATACAATGTCTACCAGGCATTCTTTCAAATCGCTAAACATTCTAGCTCTAAATTTGTTCCTCTTCTTCTTCTATGTGCCCTATTCTTTCAGGACGTAGGCGATCATGGTTCACCACGTCTCCCTATTCCTGGTGGCTCTTAGCATGTTTTCTCCTGTTACAGCTCGCAACCCCCGTTCCATCATCAGACCCTTCAAATATGTTATCCGCTGCCTTCCTCTGTCTCGTTTCCTTTCTATCTGGCCTGTCAGTATCAGGTTCTCCAAGCCCTCCTTCCTCATTGCATGTCCCAGGAACTTCAGTCAACTCTTCCTGATGCACACTATTAATTTTCTTTTCGTTGTCATTCTTTCCGCCTCATTGTTGCTCGCATGCTCGGTAAAAATATGTATACGTTCTTCTGCATTTATAATATGGAGTTGTGGTTATACCGACAGAACAAAAACAATGGACCGGATGTTTGCTCTCTCACGACAAAAAGGCAAATGACCAAAAGTCGTCTGTACAGATGTTCCGGTTGAAAAATAAAAATTAATTAGAGATCAAATTTCCATTTCGCGAGCCTACGCGAATTTTATTAATCAGAAAATGAAAAGCCCAGAATCAAATACAAGTGTGAAATCCCAAACTAGCTGCCGTGATCCAAAAAGAAGATATAAAAACAGATACAGACAGATCCCAGTAGGCAGACCTACTCGAGGAGAAGGGAGTATTTAGTATCTCCCTTGACCGAAAGTCAAGCGGTTACTACTCTTGCCCCTTTCCTTCTCCCCTGTCTCAAAACTACTTACTGACCCGAGAAGTGGAAAGTTCAAAATGAACACTCCTTACATACAAGATGCCTCCACACAATTTCAGTATCGAATTCTCCTTGTCAGCCTTCTATTGCCACTATAGAGTACAACAATAACGACACTTCTAAGAGTTTACCAACACTGAAGAAATTGTTCACGCTGAGAACCTTTAGAGATGTAATAATATCAGCACACATAGAAAAAAAACCTTAGAAGTAATTAACAAAATATTGAGTAAAAGAAAACAAATGCCGTATCAATAAAATATGATCTACAGAGGAAAGTAAACGATGAAGACAAAGTGATAAACTCAATAAAGAAAATAAAATAACTGGCGTATATAAATGATAATTAAAGTTACGTGTATATCATTTTGCAGGAATATAATTGACTCAATAATTCGTTAATACAGTTTTATTCATTACAGATACGACAAGCGTTTTCTCAAGAGGCTTGTAAAAGAAAATGTCTTCACGAATCAGGAACACATTAACAATAATATAGAAAAAAAGAAAGAAAGGATTATAATTCCCTTTGTTTTCTTTGATATCGAAGATTCTTGTTGGTGCTCCCTTTGTATTTTTCATTTGATTCGTGTAAAAATAATAAAAGAAAAAGCAACTTAAAATACGAGGACGAAGTGAAAGAAATATGTCGGAAAGTTTCATCTACGCATGCGTAAAGATTTGGCTCTTCCGCTTCAAAAATATGAAAGGGACGGTTTTGATTGTTGTCGTTTTTTTTTTTCTCAGTATTATTTGGGATAAGTTTTAGGTTGTGGTTTTTTTTTTCATATTACCTGCTTTCTTTTATCTTATTTTTGAAGAGCTTTTTGCTTTTTTTTATCTTGCAGAAATTAACGTCTAAGTCACCATTTGATCGGCTACATTTATCTTCATTTCTACCTTAAAGTTCTTCCTCTCTTCCAACGACATGTCCTTTGTAAACTTTTCAAGCGTGTTTACCGCCTTTGCTTTTTCCTTTATCACTATTTATATATTATTTCTTTTTTCGTCTTTCTTTCTTTATTTCTTTTAGTTCAGACTCGTCTTTCTCTGCGTTCATTTCCTTACAATCTTCCTATCTTCCTTCGTTTTTTTCTTACATTTTTGCAGTTTTTTTGATAACCTCAGTGATCAAACTTTAGTTTAAAAGAACTTTTCTTTATTTCAGCCTGGTTTTTATTTCGTTTTCAGTATTTGTTCATTTTTTACTTTCTTGATATATTTTCATTATTTCATTCTTTTTGCTTTTTGAACTTACTTTCTTTAAACTTTTTATCTTTCTTTCTTGCTCTATTCTTATATTCTAAAGTTCACTTTCATTCTTCAAATTTGTATTTCTGATGTGATTATTTCTTTAATTTTATTCTTTCGTAATTTTTCTTTCTCTAATTTTAGATATTTATTTCTCTTTCTTTTTTTAAATTATAAAGTCCTGTTTTTTTACTTTAAATTTTCCCAATTTTCTTTCTTTCTTTACATTCTTTCTTTCTTTCTTTCTGTCTCATTTTCGTTCCCTCTTTTTTCTTTTCATCCTTTCCTTGTCCGTTTTTTTGCTTTCTTTCTTTCTTTCTTTCTTTCTTTCTTTCTTTCTTTCTTTCTTTCTTTGTCTACCTTATTTTCTTTCCTTCGATCTTTTTCTTTTCGTCCTCTCCTTTTACTTTTTTCTCCCACTCCGTTTTTCTTTCTTTCTTTCTTTCTTTCTTTGTCTGTCTTATTTTGTTTCCCTCTTTTTCTTTTCATCTTTTTCTTTTACTTTTCCCGCCCTCTCCGCTTTCTCTTTCTTTCTTTCTTTTTTCTTTTCGTCCCTTTCTTTTATTTTTCCTCTCTACCCGCTCTCTCTCTCTCTTTCTTACTTTCTTTCTTTCCTTCTTTCTTTTTTTCTTTCTTTCTTTCTTTTACGTTTTCCCCCCTCTTCTCCTTTATTTCTCTGTCATATTTTCTTTCCCTCTTTTTCTTTTCGTTTATTTCTTTTACTTTTTCCTCCCTCTCCGCTCTTTCTTTCTTTCTTTCTTTCTTTCTTTTTTTCTTTCAGTCTGTTTTTTTTTCTTTCTTGTAGATTTTATTTTTATTTGTTTCATTCTATATTTTTTCAAATATTCTTTATTTTTCTTTATTGCAGTTTATGTTTCATTCTTACTTTTTTCATATCCTTTTTCTGAATTCTCGTTCAATTTTTCTTTCTTTATATTTATTTATTTTTCATTCAGCATTTTTATTTCTTCATATTATTCCTCTTATTTCCACCATTGTTTTCACTTTCTCTTATCATTTTTTTTCGTTCAAATTTACTTGTTATAGATTCTCTTCTTCTTTCTTTTTTTCGCGATATGTTTTTTTATTCTTTCTGTCTTTCTCATTCATACTTCAGTTTTTATTCATCCTCTAATCTTCGTTCATTCTTTCTTTCTTTTTTCTTTTCGTCCCTTTCTTTTATTTTTCCTCTCTCCCCGCTCTCTCTCTCTTTCTTACTTTCTTTCTTTCTTCTAGTTTCTCGTCTTTTTGCCTGTTCAGCGTCCATTTTTGCTATCGATTTTTAAGATTTTTTTTATTATTTCATATATTCTTTAATTACTTTTTTCCGTCCTGGACATGACGGTAAACTGCATCCGGCAGCAAAGCCTCTGTTTGGGAGGTTGTGAGGAGCATAAAACCACCTCTTAATTGCTGTTGTTCCCAGCTCCACCCTGAACCGGAGTGGTAGCACTGTTAGTGTCCCAGCAATGGGTAAATAGTTAACCTCCCCAAACTGGGGTCAAAACACTATGAAAGTATAAAAATACACTTTTATAGAAATATATACATAAAAATACACCTTTTTAGAAAAATATACATTTTTGAAGGAAAAATTTTAACAACAATATATTTGTGAAGAAAAATTATTACCATAACATATTTTTGAAGGAAAAAAAATATTCTCAGCAAAACATATTTGCATACAATACTAGAAGAAATTTGTAGTTTTCTAAAATAAATAAAATAAAACAAAAATACATTAAAATCTAAATCAACCTTCTCACTATAAGCGAACATTCAGTCAGTTAATTGCCATACGTGATACACGGTGGGGCGATCATGTCTCGAAAGAGACATGACTGACTGGGCAGAAGATTATCCCGCAGTAGGTTGCCATTGCTTTCTGCCTTGGACTGGTTGCCGACCAAGGCTATAGAACCCAATCTGTCCTGCTATTTAACCCATAACTGGAAGGAAGAGACGGATTAAGACCTTTCCCAAGGGTATTTGCGCCTAAGTGAATGCAGTGAATTCAACTGGATTCGAACTCGGCTCTCCGATTTCTCGTTCCAAGTCGATATCTACTGCGCCGTAACGCACATTAAAAAACATTAAAACCCCATTTTTTTGGCATTAGCTGTTGATAGGCCGTTAAACAAAACTCAAATTTAAATTCAAACTCAAACTTTATTTATTCCGACTATGTTACTTTCTTTCTTTTTTTTTTTATATTTTTTTTGAGTATTCGTTAATTTTTCTTTCTTTATATATTTTCTTTCTTTCTTTCTTTAGTTTTATTTACACTATTCGTCTTTCTTAAACCATTTTTAGATTTGTCATATCACTCTTTCTTCATAATTTTCTTTCTTTGCATTCACTTACGCGCAAATACCCTTGGGAAAGGTCTTAATCCGTCTCTTCCTTCCAGTATGGGTTAAATAACAGGACAGATTGGGTTCTATAGCCTTGGTAGGCAACCAGTCTACCGCAGAAAGCAATGGCAAACTACTGCGGGATAAACCTCTGCCCAGTCAGTTATGTCTCTTTCGAGACATGATCGCCCAAGCGTGTATCACGTATGACACTTAACTGACTGACTGAATATAATAGTTGCAAACATGATGAAAGTTTCTACTGGTCATAAAGTGGGGGATCGGTTTTCTATTGATATATATAGTAATAAACTGATCCCCCACTAATTACTAATTAGAAATATAATACATCTATTCCTCCTCTAGCTATGAGACAAATAACAGGACAGATTGGGTTCTATAGCCTTGGTGGGCAACCAGTCTACCGCAGAAAGCAATGGCAAACTACTGCGGGATAAACCTCTGCCTAGTCAGTTGTGTCTCTTTCGAGACATGATCGCCCAAGCGTGTATCACCTATGGCAATTAACTGACTGAATGTTCGCTTATCTTTTCCCTTTTAGTTCTTTTTTGCTTGCTTTTTCTTGCTTTATATCTTCTTGATAATTATTTCCCTTTCTTTCTTTCTTTCTTTCTTATTTAAATTCTAGGGTTTTCTCACATAATTCGAATTTTCTTTGTCTCTAGTCTTCATTCTTTCTTCTTTTTTTGTCCTCTGTCTTTACTATTGTTTATCTTTCTTTCTTTGTTGTTGATTTTCTTTTTTTCTTTCATTATTCTTTCATTCTTAGTTTCTTCTCATATTATTTTCTAATTATTCGTTCATGTTTTGTTTGTTTATACATTTTCTTTCTTCCTATTTTTTTATTTTTTTATTTTTTGATTATATTATTTCTCTTTTTGACACAATTGATTTTTTTTTCATTTTCTCGTATCAATGTTTTTTTAGAATTTCATTCTTTATCCATTTTGTTTTTGTTTTTTTCTTGATTCTTTTTCAGTTTATTTTCTTTAATTTTCTTTTTTATATATTTTCTTTCCTTCCATCTTTTTGACTTGTTTTTTTTACGCTTCTACAGTCCAATTTTCCTAATTCCCTTTATATCATTCCTACTTTCTTTCTATATCTTTGTTTATTGAGGGTCCCTTTTTTATTTCTTCCTTTCTTTTCGTTTACTTACTTTTGTAGTGAATAAGAAGTTAAGAATTAAAATCAACCTTCTTCTTCACGTTTACCAAAATTCACAATGACGTGTGAAATCCTGGTTTTGCCGAATAGAAAAAGGACTGACTTCGTGTTTACGTGGTGGATATGAAATTAAGAATTAAAATCAACCTTCTTCTTCACGTTTACCAAAATTCACAATGACGTGTGAAATCCTGGTTTTGCCGAATAGAAAAAGGACTGACTTCGTGTTTACGTGGTGAATAAGAAATTAAGAATTAAAATCAACCTTCTTCTTCACGTTTACCAAAATTCACAATGATGTGTGAAATCCTGGTTTTGCCGAATAGAAAAAGGATTGACTTCGTGTTTACGTGGTGAATAAGAAATTAAGAATTAAAATCAACCTTCTTCTTCACGTTTACCAAAATTCACAATGACGTGTGAAATCCTGGTTTTGCCGAATAAAAAAAGGATTGACATCGTGTTTACGTGGTGGATATGAAATTAAGAATTAAAATCAACCTTCTTTTCACGTTTACCAAAATTCACAATGACGTGTGAAATCTTGGTTTTGCCGAATAGAAAATGACTGACTTCGTGTTTACGTGGTGAATAAGAAATTAAGAATTAAAATCAACCTTCTTCTTCACGTTTACCAAAATTCACAATGACGTGTGAAATCCTGGTTTTGGCGAATAGAAAAATGATTGACTTCGTGTTTACGTGGTGAATAAGAAATTAAGAATTAAAATCAACCTTCTTCTTCACGTTTACCAAAATTCACAATGACGTGTGAAATCCTGGTTTTGCCGAATAGGAAAAGGACTGACTTCGTGCTTACGTGGTGGATATGAAATTAAGAATTAAAAACAACCTTCTTCTTCACGTTTACCAAAATTCACAATGACATGTGAAATCCTGGTTTTGCCGAATAGAAAAAGGACTGACTTCGTGTTTACGTGGTGGATATGAAATTAAGAATTAAAATCAACCTTCTTCTTCACGTTTACCAAAATTCACAATGACGTGTGAAATCCTGGTTTTGCCGAATAGAAAAAGGACTGACTTCGTGTTTACGTGGTGAATAAGAAATTAAGAATTAAAATCAACTTTCTTCTTCACGTTTACCAAAATTCACAATGACGTGTGAAATCTTGGTTTTGCCGAATAGAAAAAGGACTGACTTCGTGTTTACGTGTTGAATAAGAAATTAAGAATTAAAATCAACCTTCTTCTTCACGTTTATCAAAATTCACAATGACGTGTGAAATCCTGGTTTTGGCGAATAGAAAAAGGACTGACTTCGTGTTTACGTGGTGAATAAGAAATTAAGAATTAAAATCAACCTTCTTCTTCACGTTTACCAAAATTCACAATGACGTGTGAAATCTTGGTTTTGCCGAATAGAAAAAGGATTGACATCGTGTTTACGTGGTGGCTATGAAATTAAGAATTAAAATCAACCTTCTTCTTCACGTTTACCAAAATTCACAATGACGTGTGAAATCCTGGTTTTGCCGAATAGAAAAAGGATTGACATCGTGTTTACGTGGTGGCTATGAAATTAAGAATTAAAATCAACTTTCTTCTTCACGTTTACCAAAATTCACAATGACGTGTGAAATCCTGGTTTTGCTGAATAGAAAAAGGATTGACATCGTGTTTACGTGGTGGCTATGAAATTAAGAATTAAAATCAACTTTCTTCTTCACGTTTACCAAAATTCACAATGACGTGTGAAATCCTGCTTTTGCCGAATAGAAAAGGATTGACATCTGATATTTTTACGTGAGTGGCTATGAAATTAAGAATTAAAATCAACATTCTTCTTCACGTTTACCAAAATTCACAATGACGTGTGAAATCCTGGTTTGCGAATAGAAAAAGGATGACATCGTGTTTACGTGGTGGCTATGAAATTAAGAATTAAATCAACTTTCTTCTTCACGTTTACCAAAATTCACAATGACGTGTGAAATCCTGGTTTTGCCGCATAGAAAAAGGATTGACATCGTGTTTACGTGGTGGCTATGAAATTAAGAATTAAAATCCGACACTTCTTCTTCACGTTTACCAAAATTCACAATGACGTGAAATCCTGGTTTTGCCGAATAAGAAAAAAGGATTGACTTCGTGTTTACGTGGTGAATGAGAAATTTAAATTAAAATCAACCTTCTTCTTCACGTTTGCAAAATTCAAAATGACGTGTGAAATCTTGGTTTGCCGAATAGAAAAAGGATTGACTTCGTGTTTACGTGGTGAATAAGAAATTAAAATTAAAATCAGCCTTCTTCTTCACGTTTACCAAAATTAATGGCAATACGAAATCCTGGTTTTGCCGAATAGAAAAAGGATTGACTTCGTGTTTACGTGGTGGATAAGAAATTAAAGATGAAATCGCCTTCTTCTTCACGTTTACCAAAATTCACAATGACGTGTGAAATCCTGGTTTTGAATAGAAAAATGATTGACATCGTGTTTACGTGGTGAATAAGAAATTAAATTAAAATCAACCTCTTCTTCACGTTTACCAAATTCACAATGACGTGTGAAATCCTGGTTTTGCCGAATAGAAAAGGATTGACATCGTGTTTACGTGGTGAATAAGAAATTAAAGAATTAAAATCAACTTTCTTCTTCACGTTTACCAAAAATTAAATGACGTGTTTGAAATCTAGTTTTACCTGTTGAAAAAGGACCGAACTTCGTGTTGTGGATGTAATGATGAAGAATTAAAATCAACTTTCTTCTTCACGTTTACCGAAATTCACAATGACGTACTGAAATCCTGGTTTTGCCTATTAGAAAAGGACTGACTTCGTGTTTACATTAATTGAATAAAAATTAATTAAAATCAACTTTCTTCTTCACGTTTACCAAAATTCACAATGACGTGTGAAATCCTGGTTTTGGCGAATAGAAAAATAATTCAAGCTTCGTATTTACGTGGTGAATAAGAAATTAAAATTAAAATCAACCTTCTTCTTCACGTTTACCAAAATTCACCAATGACGTGTGAAATCCTGGTTTTTGCGAATAGAAGGACTGACTTCGTGCTTACGTGGTGGATATGAAATTAAGAATTAAAATCAACCTTCTTCTTCACGTTTACCAAAATTCACAATGACGTGTGAAATCCTGGTTTGCCGAATGAAAAGGACTGACTTCAGTGTTTACGTGGTGAATGAAATTAAAATTAAAATCAACCTTCTTCTTCACGTTTACCAAAATTCACAATGACGTGTAAAATCCTGGTTTGCCGAATAGAAAAAGGACTGACTTCGTGTTTACGTGGTGAATAAGAAATAAAAAATTAAAATCAACCTTCTTCTTCACGTTTACCAAAAATTCACAATGACGTGTTAAATCCTGGTTTTGGCGAATAGAAAAAGGACTGACTTCGTGTTTACGTGGTGAATAAGAAATTAAGAATTAAAATCAACCTTCTTCTTCACGTTTACCAAAATTCACAATGACGTGTGAAATCCTGGTTTTGCCGAATAGGAAAAGGACTGACTTCGTGCTTACGTGGTGGATATGAAATTAAGAATTAAAATCAACCTTCTTCTTCACGTTTACCAAAATTCACAATGACGTGTGAAATCCTGGTTTTGGCGAATAGAAAAAGGACTGACTTCGTGTTTACGTGGTGAATAAGAAATTAAGAATTAAAATCAACCTTCTTCTTCACGTTTACCAAAATTCACAATGACGTGTGAAATCCTGGTTTTGCCGAATAGAAAAAGGACTGATTCGTGTTTACGTGGTGAATAAGAAATTAAAATTAAAATCAACCTTCTTCTTCACGTTTACCAAAATTCACAATGACGTGTGAAATCTTGGTTTTGCCGAATAGAAAAAGGACTGACTTCGTGTTTACGTGGTGAATAGAAATTAAATTAAAATCAACCTTCTTCTTCACGTTTACCAAAATTCACAATGACGTGTGAAATCCTGGTTTTGCCTAATAGAAAAAGGACTGACTTCGTGTTTACGTGTTGAATAAGAAATTAAGGAATTAAAATCAACCTTCTTCTTCACGTTTATCAAAATTCACAATGACGTGTGAAATCCTGGTTTGCCGAATAGGAAAGGATTGACTTCGTGTTTACGTGGTGAATAAGAAATTAAGAATTAAAATCAACCTTCTTCTTCACGTTTACCAAAATTCACAATGACGTGTGAAATCCTGGTTTTGCCGAATAGAAAAAGGATTGACTTCGTGTTTTCGTGAGGTAGATGTAAATTAATAATTAAATCAACCTTCTTCTTCACGTTTACCAAATTCACAATGAAGTGTGAAATCCTGGTTTTGCCGGATAGAAAAAGGATTGACTTCGTGTTTACGTGGTGAATAAATTAAAATTAAAATCAACTTTCTTCTTCAGGTTTACCAAATTCACAATGACGTGTGAAATCCTGGTTTTAGCGAATGAAAAAATAGATTGACATCGTGTTTACGTGGTGAATAAACTAAGAATTAAAATCAGCCTTCTTCTTCACGTTTACCAAAATTCACAATGACGAAATCCTGGTTTTGCCGAATAGAAAAAGGATTGACATCGTGTTTACGTGGTGAATAGAAATTAAGAATAAAAATCAACTTTCTTCTTCACGTTTACCAAAATTCACAATGACGTGTGAAATCCTGGTTTTGCCTAATAGAAAAAGGACTTGACTTCGTGTTTACGTGGTGAATAAGAAATTGAAATTAAAATCAACTTTCTTCTTCACGTTTTACCAAAATTCACAATGACGTGTGAAATCCTGGTTTTTGCCTAATAGAAAAAGGACTGACATCGTGTTTACGTGGTGAATAAGAAATTAAGAATTAAAATCAACTTTCTTCTTCACGTTTACCAAAATTCACAATGACGTGTGAAATCCTGGTTTTGCCGAATGAAAAAGGATTGACATCGTGTTTACGTGGTGGCTATGAAATTAAATTAAAATCAACTTTCTTCTTCACGTTTACCAAAATTCACAATGACGTGTGAAATCCTGGTTTTTGCCGAATAGAAAAGGATTGACATCGTGTTTACGTGGTGGCTATGAAATTAAAAATTAAAATCAACCTTCTTCTTCACGTTTACCAAAATTCACAATGACGTGTGAAATCCTGGTTTTGCCGAATAGAAAAAGGATTGACATCTCGTGTTTACGTGGTGGCTATGAAATTAAAATTAAAATCAACTTTCTTCTTCACGTTTACCAAAATTCACAATGACGTGTGAAATCCTGGTTTGCCGCATAGAAAAAGGATTGACATCGTGTTTACGTAGTGGCTATATGAAATTAAATTAAAATCAACCTTCTTCTTCACGTTTACCAAAATTCACAATGACGTGTGAAATCTTGGTTTGCCGAATAGAAAAAGGACTGACTTCGTGTTTACGTGGTGAATAGAAATTAAATTAAAATCAACCTTCTTCTTCACGTTACCAAAATTCACAATGACGTGTGAAATCCTGGTTTTGCCTAATAGAAAAAGGACTGACTTCGTGTTTACGTGTTGAATAAGAAATTAAGAATTAAAATCAACCTTCTTCTTCACGTTTATCAAAATTCACAATGACGTGTGGAAATCCTGGTTTTGCCGAATAGAAAAGTTGACTTCGTGTTTACGTGGTGAATAAGAAATTAAGAAATTAAAATCAACCTTCTTCTTCACGTTTCAAAATTCACAATGACGTATGAAATCCTGGTTTTGCCGAATAGAAAAAGGATTGACTTCGTGTTTCGTGGTGGATATAAATTAATAATTAAAATCAACCTTCTTCTTCACGTTTACCGTTCACAATGAAGTGTGAAATCCTGGTTTTGCCGGATAGAAAAGGATTGACTTCGTGTTTACGTGGTGAATAAGAAATTAAAAATTAAAATCAACTTTCTTCTTCAGGTTTACCAAAATTCACAATGACGTGTGAAATCCTGGTTTTGGCGAATAGAAAAATGATTGACATCGTGTTTACGTGGTGAATAAGAAACTAAAATTAAAATCAACCTTCTTCTTCACGTTTCAAAATTCACAATGACGTGTGAAATCCTGGTTTTGCCGAATAGAAAAAGGATTGACATCGTGTTTGTGTGGTGAATAAGAGAGGTAAGAATTAAATAAACTTTCTTCACGTTTGCAAAATTCACAATGACGTGTGAAATCCTGGTTTTGCCTAATAGAAAAAGGACTGACTTCGTGTTTACGTGGTGAATAAAAATTAAATTAAAAATCGCTTTCTTCTTCACGTTTACCAAATTACAATGACGTGTGAAATCCTGGTTTTGCCTAATAGAAAAAGGACTGACATCGTGTTTACGTGGTGAATATAAAAATTAAATTAAAATCAACTTTCTTCTTCACGTTTACAAAATTCACAATGACATGTGAAATCCTGGTTTTGCCGAATAGAAAAAGGATTGACATCGTGTTTACGTGGTGGCTATGAAATTAGGTAAAATCAACTTTCTTCTTCACGTTTACCAAAATTCACAATGACGTGTGAAATCCTGGTTTGCCGAATAGAAAAAGGATTGACATCGTGTTTACGTGGTGGCTATGAAATTAAGGTGGAAATCAACCTTCTTCACGTTTACCAAAATTCACAATGACGTGTGAAATCCTGGTTTTGCCGAATAGAAAAAGGATTGACATCGTGTTTACGTGGTGGCTATGAAATTAAGAATTAAAATCAACTTTCTTCTTCACGTTTGCAAAATTCACAATGACGTGTGAAATCCTGGTTTTGCCGCATAGAAAAAGGATTGACATCGTGTTTACGTGGTGGCTATGAAATTAAGAATTAAAATCAACCTTCTTCTTCACGTTTACAAAAATTCACAATGACGTGTGAAATCCTGGTTTTGCCGAATAGAAAAGTTGACTTCGTGTTTACGTGGTGAATGAAATTAAGAATTAAAATCAACCTTCTTCTTAAAATTTACCAAAATTCAAAAATGACGTGTGAAATCTTGGTTTTACCGAATAGAAAAAGGTCAAACTTCGTGTTTACGTGGTGAATAAAAATTAAGAATTAAATCAACCTTCTTCTTCACGTTTACCAAAATTCCTTGACGTGTGAAATCCTGGTTTGCCGAATAGAAAAAGGATTGACTTCGTGTTTACGTGGTGGATAAGAAATTAAGAATTAAAATCCATACCTTCTTCTTCACGTTTGCAAAATTCACAATGACGTGTGAAATCCTGGTTTTGGCGAATAGAAAAATGATTGACTTCGTATTTACGTGGTGAATGAGAAATTAAGAATTAAAATCAACCTTCTTCTTCACGTTACAAAATTCACTAGCCATGCAAATCTGGTTTGCTTGGAATAGAAAACGGATTGACTTCGTATTTACGTGGTGAATAAGAAATTAAGAATTAAAATCAACCTTCTTCTTCACGTTTACCAAAATTCACAATGACGTGTGAAATCCTGGTTTTAATAGAAAAAGGATTGACATCGTGTTTACGTGGTGAATAAGAAATTAAAATTAAAATCAACTTTCTTCTTCACGTTTACCAAAATTCACAATGACGTGTGAAATCCTGGTTTTGCCTAATAGAAAAAGGACAGCTTGTGTTTACGTGGTGAATAAGAGAATTAAGAATTAAAATCAACTTTCTTCTTCACGTTTACCAAAATTCACAATGACGTGTGAAATCCTGGTTTTGCTAATAGAAAAAGGACGACTTGTGTTTACGTGGTGAATAAGAAATTAAGAATTAAAATCAACTTTCTTCTTCACGTTTACCAAAATTCACAATGACGTGTGAAATCCTGGTTTTGCCAAGATAGAAAAAGGATTAGCTTATCGTCATTGCGTGGTGAATAAGAAATTAAAATTAAATCAACCTTCTTTTCACGTTTACCAAAATTCACAATGACGTGTGAAATCCTGGTTTGGCGAATAGAAAAAGTTAGGCTTCGTATTTACGTGGTGAATAAGAAATTAAAATTAAAATCATATGCTTAAAGTTTGCAAATTCCACAATGACGTATGAAATCCTATAGTTTTGCCTAATAGAAAAGGATTGACGTAAATGTTTTACGTGATGAATAAGAAATTAAAATTAAAATCAACTTTCTTCTTCGTTGCAATTCACAATGACAGCCTGACAAAATCTTCTGGTTTACCTAATAGAAAAAAGGACTGACTTCGTGTTTACGTGGTGAATAAGAAATTAAGGTAGAATAAACTTTCTTCTTCCGTTTTACCAGTATGTGTGTAATCCTGGTTTTGCAATAGAAAAAAGGACTGACTTCGTGTTTGTGGTGAATAAGAAATTAAGAATTAAAAAATCAACTGCTTCTCTTCACGTTTACCAAATTCACAATGGCCGATATAAAATCCTGGTTTTACCTAATAAGAAAAGGACGGCTTCGTGTTTGTCGTTGAATAAGAAATTAAGAGTGAAATCAACCTTCTTTTCACGTTTACCAAGAATTCACAGCGGCGATAACTGTGAAATCTGGTTTTATGAATAAAAAGGATTGACTTTGTGTTGCATTAGGTGAATAAGAAATTAAAATTAAAATCAACCTTCTTCTTCACGTTTACCAAGTCACAATGACACGTGTGAAATCTGGTTTGCCTAATAGAAAAAGGATTGACATCGTGTTTACGTGGTGAATAAAGAAATTAAAATTAAAATCAACTTTCTTCTTCACGTTTACAAAATTCACAATGACAAATCCTGGTTTTGCCTAATAGAGAAAAAGGACGACTTCGATATTTATGTTGAATAAGAGAGTAAAGAATTAAAATCAACTTTCTTCTTCACATTTGCAAAATTCACAATGACGTGTGAAATCCTGGTTTTGCCTAATAGAAAAAGGACTGACTTCGTGTTTACGTGGTGAATAAGAAATTAAGAATTAAAATCAACTTTCCTTCTTCCATTTACACCAAAATTCTGTGTAAAGTATACAAAATCAGTTTTACCTAATAGAAAAGGACTGACTTATTGTTTACGTAGTGAATAAGAAATTAAAATTAAAATCAACTTTCTTCTTCACGTTTACTAAATTCACAATGACGTGAAATCCTGGTTTTAGCGAATAGAAAAATGATTGACTTCGTATTTGTGGTGAATAAGAAATTAAAATTAAAATCAACTAACTACCCGTTTCAAAATTCGGCATTGTGAAATCCTGGTTTTGCCGAATGAAAAAGGATTGACATCGTGTTTACGTAGATTTGAATAAAAATTAAAATTAAAATCAACTTTCTTCATTGCGTTACAAATTCTGACGGCTGAAATCCTGGTTTGCCTAATAGAAAAGGACTGACTTCGTGTTTACGTGGTGAATAAGAAATTAAATTAAAATCTTTCTTCTTCACGTTTTTGGAAATTCAATAAATGTGAAATCTGGTTTTTTTTACCTAATAGAAAAATGATTACCGTGCTACGTGGTAAGACAAAATTAAAATTAAAATCAACTTTTCTTCTTCACGTTTACCAAAATTCACAATGACAGCGAATCCTGGTTTTGGCGAATAGAAAAATGATTGACTTCATGTTACGTGATGAATAAGAAATTAGGAATTAAATCAACCTTCTTCTTCACGTTTACCAAATTCACAACAGCGTGAAATCTGGTTTTGCCGAATAGAAAAGTTGTTTTTCGTGTTTACGTGGTGAATAAAAATTAAAATTAAAATCAACCTTCTTCTTCACGTTTACCAAAATTCACAATGACGTGTGAAATCCTGGTTTACCGAATAGAAAAAGGACGGCAAAATTGTTTACGTGAAGATAAGAGAAATTAAGAATTAAAATCAACCTTCTTCTTCACGTTTACAAAATTCACAATGACGTGTTAAATCCTGGTTTGGCGAATAGAAAGGACAGCTTCGTGTTTACGTGAATAAGAAATTAAGAATTAAAATCAACCTTCTTCTTCGTTACAAGTGCAATGACGTGTGAAATCCTGGTTTGCCGAATAGGAAAAGGACTGACTTCGTGCTTACGTGGTGGATATGAAATTAAGAATTAAAATCAACCTTCTTCTTCACGTTTACCAAAATTCACAATGACGTGTGAAATCCTGGTTTTGCCGAATAGAAAAAGGACTGACTTCGTGTTTACGTGGTGGATATGAAATTAAGAATTAAAATCAACCTTCTTCTTCACGTTTACCAAAATTCACAATGACGTGTGAAATCCTGGTTTTGCCGAATAGAAAAAGGACTGATTCGTGTTTACGTGGTGAATAAGAAATTAAGAATTAAAATCAACTTTCTTCTTCACGTTTACCAAAATTCACAATGACGTGTGAAATCTTGGTTTTGCCGAATAGAAAAAGGACTGACTTCGTGTTTACGTGGTGAATAAGAAATTAAGAATTAAAATCAACCTTCTTCTTCACGTTTACCAAAATTCACAATGACGTGTGAAATCCTGGTTTTGCCGAATAGAAAAAGGACTGACTTCGTGTTTACGTGTTGAATAAGAAATTAAGAATTAAAATCAACCTTCTTCTTCACGTTTATCAAAATTCACAATGACGTGTGAAATCCTGGTTTTGCCGAATAGAAAAAGGATTGACTTCGTGTTTACGTGGTGAATAAGAAATTAAGAATTAAAATCATCCTTCTTCTTCACGTTTACCAAAATTCACAATGACGTGTGAAATCCTGGTTTTGCCGAATAGAAAAAGGATTGACTTCGTGTTTACGTGGTGGATATGAAATTAAGAATTAAAATCAACCTTCTTCTTCACGTTTACCAAAATTCACAATGACGTGTGAAATCCTGGTTTTGCCGAACAGAAAAAGGATTGACTTCGTGTTTACGTGGTGGATAAGAAATTAAGAATTAAAATCAACCTTCTTCTTCACGTTTACCAAAATTCACAATGACGTGTGAAATCCTGGTTTTGGCGAATAGAAAAATGATTGACTTCGTGTTTACGTGTTGAATAAGAAATTAAGAATTAAAATCAACCTTCTTCTTCACGTTTATCAAAATTCACAATGACGTGTGAAATCCTGGTTTTGCCGAATAGAAAAAGGATTGACTTCGTGTTTACGTGGTGAATAAGAAATTAAGAATTAAAATCATCCTTCTTCTTCACGTTTACCAAAATTCACAATGACGTGTGAAATCCTGGTTTTGCCGAATAGAAAAAGGATTGACTTCGTGTTTACGTGGTGGATATGAAATTAAGAATTAAAATCAACCTTCTTCTTCACGTTTACCAAAATTCACAATGACGTGTGAAATCCTGGTTTTGCCGAACAGAAAAAGGATTGACTTCGTGTTTACGTGGTGGATAAGAAATTAAGAATTAAAATCAACTTTCTTCTTCACGTTTACCAAAATTCACAATGACGTGTGAAATCCTGGTTTTGGCGAATAGAAAAATGATTGACTTCGTGTTTACGTGGTGAATAAGAAATTAAGAATTAAAATCAACCTTCTTCTTCACGTTTACCAAAATTCACAATGACGTGTGAAATCCTGGTTTTGCCGAATAGAAAAAGGATTGACATCGTGTTTACGTGGTGAATAAGAAATTAAGAATTAAAATCAACTTTCTTCTTCACGTTTACCAAAATTCACAATGACGTGTGAAATCCTGGTTTTGCCTAATAGAAAAAGGACTGACTTCGTGTTTACGTGGTGAATAAGAAATTAAGAATTAAAATCAACTTTCTTCTTCACGTTTACCAAAATTCACAATGACGTGTGAAATCCTGGTTTTGCCTAATAGAAAAATGATTGACTTCGTGTTTACGTGGTGAATAAGAAATTAAGAATTAAAATCAACTTTCTTCTTCACGTTTACCAAAATTCACAATGACGTGTGAAATCCTGGTTTTGGCGAATAGAAAAATGATTGACTTCGTATTTACGTGGTGAATAAGAAATTAAGAATTAAAATCAACCTTCTTCTTCACGTTTACCAAAATTCACAATGACGTGTGAAATCCTGGTTTTTCCCAAATTGACAAAACGATTGACCATGTGCTTAAAGAAAAAGTCGAAACCAGATTTCGCAAGTAGATGTTAAATTGATTTTTGACCAATGGGAGCGACTCACAAGACTTGAGAACTTCGCGACTGAGTGCGAAAATCTGAACACTAAAAATGGCCCCTGTCAGCATCAATGACAGTCAGGGATGAAAGCAGCAAAGACGACAAGCAAAAGGTAAAACGAGAGAAGCTTCAAGCTGACCCGGACATTCGTTCTCTTTCTCTTTCCTTCTCGTGTGCTGATTTCTTTTACTTCTTCTCCATCCAAAGATATTCCTACTGAATACATACATACATACATACATCTTTCAAAGATTACTACTACGAACAATTCCTTCAACTCTTGATACCTTTGACTTTCTTATTAAACACGAACTCTACCCTTAACTATCTATCTATCTATCTATCTATCTATCTATCTATCTATCTATCTATCTATCTATCTATCTATCTATCTATTTCAGTCTCTTCATTATCTATCTATCTATCTATCTATCTATCTATCTATCTATCTATCTATCTATCTTAATGTGTCCTTACTTATTTATTCAATCATTTAGCAATGTTCCTTTGTTTCAATTTTCCCTTCTTTAGTCTTTCTTTTCTTATCGAAGTGCTTTCTTTCTTTCTTTCTTTCTTTCTTTCTATATTCTGCAGACATTTTTTTTCAAACCTTCCTTTTCGACTGTTCACTTTTCATTTTTTCTTTCTTCATGCTATTCTTTATCAATATTTGTTTGTTTGTTTCTTTCTTTCTTTGTTTCTTTCTTTCTTTCTTTTACATATTTCATTCTTTTTTCGCTCTTTTTTAATTTATTTTTATATTTAATATAATGTATATATTTTTTGTATTTAGCATAATACATTTTTTATATTTAATATAATATATTATTTATTTATTTTATATTTCATATAATATATTTATTTTTTATATTTAATATAATATATCTTTTCGCCATTCTTTCTTTGTTTGTTTGCTTCTTTTTCTTTCTTTCTTTCTTTTTTTCTTTCCCTTTTTCTTTCTTTCTATCTTTCTTTTCTATATTTAATTCGCCTTTTCGCTCTTCTTTCTTTCTTTTTTGTTATATTCTACGTACCGCTTTTTATTCTTCAAACTTTTCTTTCCCACGGTTCACTTTTATATAATTTTTTTTTCAGTGTTGTAGTTTCTGTCGGTACGCTCTTTATTTTTTTTTACAACAAGAGCTAATGCGTAAATCCCATACATTAAATCCAATCCGTTCCTACCAGGTTATGTGTGTTATTTATGACGTATATTTTTAGCTTTTTGGTTTTACCCTGAAATTTCACATTCAAGATTATTTCACCTTCGAAAATGATCCATTTTCCTGTTACCGATTTAGCAATTCTTTCTGTTATAACATGGTTGGCCTATTCAGCTTCCGCCATGTCTCTAGATTCAATATTGTTAAGTCCGAACCGGAATCCAGTTGTAATTTGATCTTCTTATTCACTATTTCAAGTTCTACATATTCCTCGTGTTTTTTTTTCTTTTTGCTTTCATATTCCACTCTAGTAGATCTTACCCTACTAGACTGGTTTTTGTTTCTGCATACAGCTGCCTTGTGTCTCATTTTTCCACACGCTTGGCAATTTTCCTATTTGAACCGACAATCTCTAAACCAATGCAATCCACCACATCTGTAACATGCAGAAGTGGGAGCTTGTTTTTTTTATTTGATTTCTGTCACCAGTTTCTTTGTATCTTTTTTCTTTTTCGTTAAAATCTTGTTTTACTTTTGGAGAGGGTGAAAAACGTAATTTTTTTTTAACTAACGAATATGCGCGACTTCTGATTCTTCCATATCTTTACTGTCTTTTTTAAGACTTAGGCATTTTTGCCAATCTTCTGATAGCTTTTGCAGCGTTAAACCTGGTTCGTTTTGGAGTTTTGTCAGCATTCGTTTTCTCATTTCGCTGTCTTTAGCAGCGACTAATCCTTGGACAAATATGAGGCATTTAAAGTTGTCTGGAGTTAGCTCAGCTAATTGAAAGTCGTCACAATGTTTGTTGACGATGGCTGCAAATGTTGAATAGTCCTCGTTTTCGTTTTTCACGAGATTAAGGCATTTCTACATTTTGTGAAACAAAGACATTTTTGGGCTAAATAGCTCAATGAGGCCTGTCGTTGCCTCCTCGAACGTTAAGTCGTTCGTCTTCTTTGGTAGAATATAATGTACAAATTTAGTGTATTCCTTTGTACCTAATTTTCTGAGCAAAATCCTTAACTTTTTCTTTTCAGTCCAGTTCTGTCAGTTTATATTAAAAATATCTTCATATCACCTGTAATATGAACAAAAAATTCCTTCCTTCCTTCCTTCCTTCCTTCCTTCCTTCCATCCTTCCTTGTCCTGGGCATGATGATAAACTGCATCAGCCAGCAAGTCCTCCGATTGGAAGGTTGTACCGAGCATGGAACCCCCTCTTAATTGATGCTGTACTCAGGTCCACCCTGACCCGGAGGGGTAGCACCTGTTAGGGTCCCATATATGGGCAAATAGTTAACCCCCCGCAAACTAGTGTTAAAACACTATGAAATTTTAAAAATACACTTTTATAGAAATATATACATAAAAATAGACTTTTATAGAAAAATATACAGTTTTGAAGGAAAAAATATTAACAACAATATATTTAAAAAATATTACTATAACACATAACGGAATAAAATTATTCTCAACAAAACATTTTTGAATACAAAACTAGAAGACATTTCCTGTTTTCTAAAATAAAAAAAAAGCAATAAAAACAAAAACTTTCATTGAAATCTGGCTAAATCAACCTTCTCACTATAATGAAATATTTAAAAAAATACCTTAAAACCCACCTTTTTGGCACCACAGAGGTGTTGATATTCCATTTAACAAAACTCACTCATTCACTCCTTTCTTTCATTCTTTCTTTCTTTATCGGTGTTCCTTTCTATTTTTTTTCTTTAGTTTTTATCATATTTGAGGGGGCTTTTCGTTTCATTATCGATGATATTTTTTCAATTTTTCCTTTATAAATATTCCTTTTTTGTTCTTTAATTCCTTCTTTCTTAATCGAGCGGATTTTCCTTTGTTTAATTCTTAATTTGTTTATCAATTTTTATTTCTTTCCTTTTTTATTTTTATTTTTTATCGAGGTGCCTTCCGTTCTTTTTTTCTTTCTTTCTTTATTTTGTATATTTCAGTTTTTGTTGTTCTTTCTTTCTTTCTTTCTTTCTTCAACTGTTTTAGTATCAAATAATTATACTTTTCTCTTTCTTTCTTTCTTTCTTTCATTCTTTTTTTCTTTCTTTCTTTTATATTGTGATAAACTCTTTCTTCCTACAATCTTTTCTTTTCCACGGTTAATTTCTTTCTTTCTTTCTTTCTTTCTTTCTTTCTTTCTTTCTTTCTTTCTTCAACTGTTTTAGTATCAAATAACTATACCTTTTTCTTTCTTTCTTACTTTCTTTCTTTCTTTCTTTCTTTTTTTTTTATATTGTGACAAACTCTTTCTTCTTTCAATCTTTTCTTCCCACGGTTAATTTTTCTTTCTTTCTTTCTTTCTTTCTTTCTTTCTTTCTTTCTTTCTTTCTTTCTTTTATATTGTGAAGAACACTTTCTTTAATCTTTTCTTTACACGGTTAATTTTTCTTTTTTTCTTTCTTTCATTCTTTCTTTCTTTCTTTCTTTCTTTCTTTTATATTGTGAAAAACTCTTTCTTTCTTTAATCTTTTCTTTACACGGTTAATTTTTCTTTCTTTCTTTCTTTTTTTTTATATTGTGAAGAACTTTTTCTTTCTTCAATCCTTTCTTTTCCACGTTAATTTTTCTTTCTTTCTTTCTTTCTTTCTTTCTTTTATATTGTGACAAACTCTTTCTTCTTTCAATCTTTTCTTCCCACGGTTAATTTTTCTTTCTTTCTTTCTTTCTTTCTTTCTTTCTTTCTTTCTTTCTTTCTTTCTTTCTTTCTTTTATATTGTGAAGAACACTTTCTTTCTTTAATCTTTTCTTTACACGGTTTATTTTTCTTTCTTTCTTTCTTTCTTTTTTTTGATATTGTGAAGAACTTTTTCTTTCTTCAATCCTTTCTTTTCCACGGTTAATTTTTCTTTCCTTCTTTCTTTCTTTCTTTCTTTCTTTTATATAGTGACAAACTCTTTCTTTCTTCAATCTTTTCTTTCTCACGGTTAATTTTTCTTTCTTTCTTTCTTTCTTTCTTTCTTCAACTGTTTTAGTATCAAATAATTATACCTTTCTCTTTCTTTGTTTCTTTCTTTCTTTCTTTTATATTGTGAAGAACACTTTCTTTAATCTTTTCTTTACACGGTTAATTTTTCTTTCTTTTTTTTCTTTCTTTCATTCTTTCTTTCTTTATTTTATATTGTGAAGAACTTTTTCTTTCTTCAATCTTTTCTTTGTCACGGTTAATTTTGCTTTCTTTCTTTCTTTCTTTTTTCTTTCTTTCTTTCTTTATCGATGTTTCTTTCTTTCTTTCTTTCTTTAGTTTTTCCTTTTGTCTTTCTTCTTTCTTTGTTATTTTTTTATTGATTTCCCTTTCTTTTTTCTTTTTTTATTCATCTTTTATCGATGTTCCCTTCCTTTACTCTTTTCTTTTTCATGACGAATGATGCAAGAGATCAAGATTGAAACTCACAGAGTTGTGCCTATTGATATTCTGTTTCAAAAAATACCAGTTCTTGGTCCAAAACCCACTTCAGTGATCGCACCGCAACCTGTATTTAAATGTGACATAACCGTAAACCAGAAAAAAGACGATAACAATAATAATAATAATAATATATACAAATAATTACCTTGTTAAATACTGCCCACACACTAGGGAGAACTTTGTCTATGTAACGCTAGAGATGTTAGAAAAGATAGAAAAACAGGAAATGGAGCCATAACAACACACCTGCCTTAGTTATTCCCGCAGGTTTGGTAGGTAGTGCGACCATAGCAGAAATCGAATTATGATGAAAAATGACAACATAATAATAATACCAGTGACAGTAGGTGCGCTTGGAATGTTAAAAAATGAAACAACAACCCACTGAACAAATCCCTTGAAACCCCAGCTTAAGAGATATAAAAACATTCTTTGGATAAGTACAGCCCACACACTAAAGAAAAATTTGTCCATGTAACGCTAATGATGTTATGGAAGACAGAAAAGCAAATGAAATGTAGCCATAGCAACACACCACGACCTGCCTTAGGTTTTTCACAGATGTAGTAAGTAGCATCACCATAGCAGAAATCGAAATATATTAATTTTTTTTAATTTCACCCCAAGCAAGGCATTTCACTGCCACTATTGCGAAGGGTTTTACATAGGGGAAAGTGATGAGAAAGAGTGGTTAGATATAGGAAATGTCAGAAGGAGGGTGATAGACGGGTAAGGATACCGAGGACGAGGGCTAAGTAGATGGGAAGAGTGTCTGAGAGAATGGACGCGAGTTAGTGTGTTAGGAGGTGTCCATTGACCTTACATTTAAACTCCTGGAGATTGCAGCTGTCGGGTAAGCAAGTATGTGGAAGGGCATTCCACAGACGGGGAGTGCGAGAAAAGAAGCTGTTGGAGTAGAAATTGCGGTTATATTTTATATGTTTCACTGTAAAAGAGTGGGATGCTAATCTAGTATCTCGTGCAAATTCGTAACTAGGAGGCACCAGTGATCTAAGCTCATCGGAGCAGAAGCCATGAAAGTACTTGTAGAAGAGGCACAGAGAAGCCATGTCACGCCGGTGAGAATGACTGAAGCCGGTCTGCCAAGTCGGTGTCTATCACATTTCAGATTCTTCGTTGTATTTTGTCAAGAACCCCGAAGAGAATAGCAGGGCACCCGACCAGATGTGGCAGCAGTATTCAATACACGGGCGGATGGTAGATTTATATCTGTGCAGAATAGACTCAGACGGGAAAAACTTCCGGGCCCTGCACAGAGAACCGACTTTCATAGCAGCGGATTTAGCAATGAATTCGATATATTCATCCCACTTGAGATTCGCTGAAAGTGTGAGGCCAAGTAGGCGTAGTGTTTTACTATCTGGGAGGCAAGACTGTTCCATGCTTCATTTTGGAAGCATTAAATTTAGGAGCCATTTCCACTACGGATTGGAGGTCCTTTTCAAGCTCGGCAGAGAGGTTCGCTTTGTCGCCCACACCAGATTATTTATCGAGGTGAGAGTAAAATGTGGTGTCATCGGCGTACATGCCTACTTGGGATCTTATGGCATTTGGGAGATAATTAAGGTTGACCAGAAAGAGCGTAGGACCTAGGATAGAGCCTTGAGGGACACCCGCGTTCGTATGGTAGTTCTGGGAGTCATGCCCGTTTAATACCACCTTCAATGTGCGGTTAGAGAGAAAAGACTGGATTAGGTCAAACAAATGTCCAGTTTTACCATAACTCCGCAGTTTGCGTAGAAGGCCAGTATGTCAGACTCTGTCGAACATTTTAGAGATATCCAAGGCAACGTTTCGGTTTTCGCCATTCTTGTCGAGAGCCTGGTATATATACTCGGTGATGGTCGTTAGCGTATCAGCAGTAGACCTGGTGAAACGGGAATCATACTGCTTGTCCGAGAGAAGCCTGTGGACTGTGAGATGCTGAACCACCTCGGCGTTGATAATGGCTTCGAACTCTTTGTCAAAAATCGGAAAAAGGATGATAGGGCGGTAATTTGTGTGGTCCGATGCTTCTTTAGTATTCTTAAATATAGGAACTACAGAGGAAGACTTCCAACAGGCAGGAAAAAAGGAAGCAGATAGGCAGAAGTTGTAGAGCTTAGAAAGGACAGAGGAGAGTTCAGGAGCACATTTATTCAAGACTATGATTGGGATTTCGTCCCCTCGCCTTGTGATGGTCAAGTTTTGAGATTATGTTTAGAGACCATCGGGGGTGTAATGTAGACGTCATTCAGTTCAGCCTCAGTTCTAGGTGGGAAATCGTGTGTAGAAACTCCAGTAGAATCCAGTATCGAATTGGTAGAGAATCTGCGAGCAAAGCATTCAGCCTTGTCCGCTGAGGAGGTGGGGACCTCAAATTCATTGATTAGGGGTGTATTGAGCACTGACTCTGGTTAAGAACGCTTTTATAATAATAAGAAGAAAAAGAAGTAGAAGAGTTTTTTGCTTGCATTTTGTTTAACGCAACGCATATCAAACCCTGCGGTTTTTTTAATGCCAAAAAAGTGGCGTTTTTAGGTATTTTTTAATGTTCGGTTGTAGTGAGAAAGTTGATTTAGTCAGATTTTAATAAAAAAAATATTTTTATTTTTTTATATAATCATATCGCCCTACGCAAGGCATTTAAATGCCATTGTTTTGCAGGGGGTTACATAGGAGGAAAGTTATGAGAAAGAGTGAGAGGTTATAGGGGGTATGAGGAAGTGGGTAAGAAAAGGATGAAAATACTGATGAGAGTGAAGTGGACGGAGAAAGGAGCATGAGAGAGAGAGAGAGAGAGAGAGAGAGAGAGAGAGAGAGGATGCAGGTAAGTGAGATAGGAGATGACGACTTTACATTTAAATTCTTGGTGAGTGTAGCTGTCGCGGAAGCAATGAAAGGGAAGGGAATTCCACAGGCGGGAAGTGCGAGAAAAGAAGCTCATGGAGTAGAATTTTATTTTATTTTATTTTATTTTAGAATTGTATTTTATTTTAGAAAACTGAAGATTTCTTCTAGTTTTGTATTCAAAAATGTATTGCTGGTAATATTTTTCCTTCAAAAATGTATTATGGATTTTTTTTTTTTTTACCAAAATTTATATTTTACTATAAAAGTCTAATTTAAGGATATATATATTTCTATGAAAGTCTATTTTTATATTCTCATAGTGTCTTGACCCCAATTTTTTTTTGGGGGGTAACTATTTGCCCATAGTTGGGACCCTAACAGGTGCTACCACTCCGGGTCAGGGGGGAACAGGGAATAACAGCAATTAAGAGGTGGTTACATGCTCCTCAAAAGCTTCCAATCAGAGGCCCTGCTTGCGGATGCAGTTTACCGTCATACCCAAGACAAGAAGAAGAAGAAAAAGAAAAAGAAGAAGAAGAAGAGTATATTCACTCAGAAGAACTTTTTCCATGTAATCCTACTGATGCTATTGTTGTTAGAAAAACACAATATGAAATGTAAACATAACAACACAACACGACCTATCTTAGAACTTCCTGCAGAGTTGGTACGTAGTGTGACCATAGCAAAAATGTAGTACGATGATAACAATAATAATAATAATAATAATAATAATAATAATAATAATAATAAACTTGTCTATTAATTGATATGGCTTGTCCAGCGGATTGTAACATAGCAATCAAGGAATTTGAAAAACTGTCAAAATATAAAGACCTGGAAATTGAAATAGAAAAAATGTGGAAATTGAAAACAAGAGTTGTGCCAGTGATAGTAGGTGCACTTGGAATGATAAAAAATGGAACAAAACAACACATTGAAAGAATCCCTGGAAACCCCAGCTTAAGAGATATACAAAAATTGTCTTATTAAGTACAGCCCACACACTAAGGAAAACTTTATCTATGTAATGCTGGGGATGATAGGGAAGATAGAAAAACATGAAATGGAGTCATAACAACACGCCACTACCTGCCTTAGGTCTCCCCGCAGACTTGGTTGGTAGTGAGACCAAAGCAGAAATAAAAATATGATGAAAAATGACATAATAATAATAATAAATAATGGACTCTAAACGATATCAGGCGAATGGATGCTAAAACAAGAAAGCTTCTTTCTAAGCATAAGATGCATCATCCAAAGGCTGATGTAGACCAGACCGTCTATACATACCCCGTAAAGAAGGTGGAAGAGGTTTTATTCAGCTGGAATTGTCATACAAGACAACAACTATTGGCTTACTAACATACATAGTAACAACAAAGGATAGGATAATACAATTAGTAAGGCAACATGAAGAAAGAAAGACAAATATTCAATAATAAAAGAAGGCAGTAAATACAAACAAGATTTACAGTTAGTAGATTCTGTAGAAAAGCAAAACAGAAGCCAAGAACCAACTATTGCGGCAAACAATATGAAAATGAAAGCCAAAGATAAAGCTCTTGAACAGATGAAACAGCGCTGGCAAGACAAACCTCTGCATGGCCAATATCCAGAACGTGCCAATAAATCCAATGTTGACAAAGTTAATACTCATCGATGGTTACGTGCATCTGGATTAAAGTTTGAAACTGAAGGCTTTATTCTTGCAGCACAAGACCAAAGTCTTTTCACTAGAAACTTTCAAGCAAATATTATGCATAATAATATGGATCCAAAATGCAGGTTTTGTGATAAACACCAAGAAACAATAGACCACCTAATCTCAGGCTGTTCTGTGCTTGCTCCAAAAGAATATAAAAATCGCCACGATAGAGTTGGGCAATATTTACATTGGGCAATGTGCAAACATTATGGAAAAGCTGTAAACAAACAATGGTATGAACATCACCCAGCACCGGTTACAGAAATAGAAGATGTAACCATTCTATGGGATTACACCATCTACACAGACAGAAAAATTGAAGCAAACAGGCCAGACATTATTGTTAAAAACCAGGAGAAAACGTGTCTATTAATTGATATGGCTTGTCCAGCGGATTATAACATAGCAATCAAGGAATTTGAGAAACTGTCAAAATATAAAGACCTGGAAATTGAAATAGAAAAAATGTGGAAATTGAAAACAAGAGTTGTGCCAGTGATAGTAGGTGCACTTGGAATGATAAAAAGTGGAACAAAACAGCACATTGAAAGAATCCCTGGAAACCCCAGCTTAAGAGATATACAAAAAATTGTCTTATTAAGTACAGCCCACACACTAAGGAAAACTTTATCTATGTAATGCTAGGGATGATAGGGAAGATAGAAAAACATGAAATGGAGTCATAACAACACGCCACTACCTGCCTTAGGTCTCCCCGCAGACTTGGTTGGTAGTGAGACCAAAGCAGAAATCGAAAGATGATGAAAAAATGACACAATAATAATAATAATAATAATAATAATAATAATAATAAGAAGAAGAAGAAGAAGAAGAAGAAAAGGAATGAAAATAATAATAATAATAATAATAATAATAATAGCTTTATCTCTATAGAATGTGCAATAACTTAGTCTTTTTTTAACGAAAAATGATCAGTAGAAAGCCAAACTAACATTTGAATTGTGACATTATTTTCTCTCCAGGTTTTCGCTGACCTTTAAACCACCTGACAAACATCCAGGACAGTTCTCAAATTTAAACCAAGGAAAGTCTTGCTCTTGTACATAAACATGTGCAAGAAAATAAATCCTGCATTTGCCTTGGTAAATCCATCAGAATGAAACCTCTTCTGATTATTAATTTTACCCCTCAATATATATATATATATATATATATATATAATTTTCAATTTTTAAACGAATTATTTCCATACCCACGTTTCTACCATGAGTGGTGCCTTCAGGCGATATTTAATAATTCAAAATTCTACAATATAATTGTGTCGAAGAATTTTTTATACAAATGTGTACTGGTCTAACCATATTATAACCAAAAGCTAAGTATTAAACTAACAATTATATATATATCTATATTACGGAAATCAACGAATTTTAACGAAACTTGGGTATAAGCAACCAACAATTTGAAATGAATTATTTTAACATTATTTATTATCGATACTCGTATTTAAGTAGATATTCTGTTTTTAATGAAACAGTATTATATATTTATATCTACCGGACTGATAATCTACGAAAAGTTTTATTACGAAAATGTGTGCCATTCGGCAGGATTCGAACCTGCGACCCCTATCTATGTAGATTTGATCTGATAACGTCTAGGACCTCCCGACCACGAAAAGCCTCCAGTCTAAACGTGGTTTTTATCAAGCCTATATAACACAATTTTCGATCCATCGTAAACAAACATATCTGCTCTGAAATGTATCGTAATGTCAACAAACGTAAACATGTTACGGAAATCAACGAATTTTAACGAAACTTAGTTATAAGCAACCGACAATTTGAAATGAACTGTTTGAACTTTTTTTTTTTTATCGATACTCGTATTTAAGTAGATATTCTGTTTTTAATGAACCAGTGCTTAAGTGAATGCAGGGTATTCAACTGGAATTCGAACTCGGCTCACCAATTTCTCTTTCCGAGCCGATATCCACTGTACCACAACGCACATCCGTCACTAAACGCTTACAGCCTTTGGTATTCCCAATCGGTTACCTATCTCGATATAAAAAGAGCAACCCAAGCTGTTTTCAAAAGAAACATTTAGGATTCAAATATCCCCAAATGAGGTCCATATTCGCCCCTCTCGATAAAGTAGACAATTAATGACGACTTGCTTATCCGTTCTCTTCTCTTTTCGTAGTCATAATACGTTGATCTCTGGATATTCTGATCTCAGTTCTGTCAAGTTTTGGATATAATGAAAGGTTTCTCCAGCCAACGCTTCTTTCATGAGAGAAATAATGTCTGGTTTACAGCGAGATTTACGACAAGACTTATCGAGAGTTGCTTCAGTTGCTCATATATAACAGGTGAAAGATAATAACGAAATATGATTAGAGCTTCAGCATGGGCGGCCGCAGGTCCTCGTCGTTTATATATGACCTCATTGAATGTTTCTGTATCTGGATAGGTAGATAAATTGGTAGAAAGATAGATAATAACAGAGAAAAGAAGGAATTAAATAACGTTATGCATAAAGGGCATTGAACTGATATATGCATATATATATATATATATATATATATATATATATATATACAGAGAGACAGAGAGATAGAGAAATAAACTGAAATATATATATATATCCAAACAGACTTATATATATATATATATATAAAGAGACTTAGAAATCTATCTATCTATGTATCTATCTATCTAAGTCTCTTTATATATATATATATAATATATCGTCGTTTATATATGACCTCATTGAATGTTTCTGTATCTGGATAGGTAGATAAATTGGTAGAAAGATAGATAATAACAGAGAAAAGAAGGAATTAAATAACGTTATGCATAAAGGGCATTGAACTGATATATGTATATATATATATATATATATATATATATATATATATATATATACAGAGAGACAGAGAGATAGAGAAATAAACTGAAATATATATATATATATCCAAACAGACTTATATATATATATATATAAAGAGACTTAGATATCTATCTATCTATCTATCGATCTAAGTCTCTTTATATATATATATATATATATATAAATAGATAGATAGATAGATAATGCACAGACTGTGATATATATATATATATATATATATATATATATATATATCACAGTACATAATAAGATAGATAGATAGATAGATAGATAGATAGATAGATAGATAGATAGATAGATAGATAGATATGAACATAATGGGATAGTTCTTAACTTATTTATAAATGGAACTTTGCCTGTTTGTGTCTGTGTGTGTGTTTATCCGTTACCTATAGACTCTGAAACGGCTGAACCAATTTTCTTGAAAATTTACACAGTTGTATTATAAGCGTCTGAGAGTGTTCTTAGCAAGGTTTTGTATCGAGGTATCCCGATAACTATCGAAAATCGATAATCGAAAAAATCTGTTTATAGAAGGAGTGGTCCGATTTTAATCAAATTTGATACACTCAAAGACAAAGACATAAGAAACGATATTCAGAATTTTCAAGGTTGCAGTTCTTAGAATAGCGCAGAAAATCAATTATATATATATATATATATATATATATATATAAACAAGATGTTTGTGTGTGTGTGTGTCTGTTTATCTGTCTGTATGTCCTTAATACAAATCAACAATTTTTATCCGATTTTCACCAAACGTCACATAACTATTCCTTAGGCTGAGTCTGAGCTCCAGGACCATGGACCATGGATTAGTTTTAAAGCTTTCATTACACCCGAGCAACGCCGGGCTATACTGCTAATAGATAGATAGATAGATAGATAGATAGATAGATAGATAGATAGATAGATTGATTTTAACAGAGAAGGATAAAAACACCTAATAGTTATGAACGCATACAGACACACAGACACTCTCTCTTTCTCTCAAACACACACAGAACTTCCTCCCACACACACATATATATATTGAGAGAGAGCGAGAAAGATAGATAGATAGATAGATAGGAACAGAATAAAAGAGATAGATAGATAGATAGATAGATAGATAGATAGATAGATAGATAGATAGATAATGGCTGTTCATTCATATTCGAGGATACTCAGGCGTACTTGCGTTTGTTTAACACCCACAGACTCCATCTGTGTTTTATTCTGTATCTATAACTGAGAGGACCTTCGTTACATTTTCTGGGAGTGAGTGTGTTATCTAGCGTGAATAACAGTTTGAACAAGTCCAGGACACTCAAACTCTCGTTCGAGTTGACCTTTGACTTCGAGCTGGCCCAACCATCAACGGCTCCTCAAAAAGAGCCCTCTGCCCATTTCCACTTACGATTCTTTGGTCAGTCCGTCGTATGGTTTTCAAACATTTCCCAAACGTGATGCACGCTAGAATCGCGGACAGAAAATATCAAGAAGACTCCTTCCTGACAAATCGACCGTGGTGAGATTTGAAACCAGGCCTTCATGGTCAAAAAGCAAACGTTTGAAACACTCGGCCACATTCATAATAAAGGATATCCTTTATTATGCATATATATATATATATATATATATATATATATATATAGAGAGAGAGAGAGAGAGAGAGAGAGAGAGATAGATAGATAGATAGATAGATAGATAGATAGATAGATAATGAACAGACTGAAATAGATAGATAGATAGATAGATAGATAGATAGATAGATAGATAGATAGATAGATAGATAGATAGATAGATAGATAGATGTGAACAGACTGAGACTGGCAGACAGACAGATAGATAGATAGATAGATAGATAGATAGATAGATATGAACAAAATGAAATAGATAGATAGATAGATAGATAGATAGATAGATAGATAGATGTGAACAGACTGAGACTGGCAGACAGACAGACAGATAGATAGATAGATAGATAGATAGATAGATAGATAGATAGATATGATATAGATAAAAGAAATAGATAGATAGATAGATAGATAGATAGATAGATAGATAGATAGATAGATATGAACAGACTGAGATAGATAGACAGATATGAACAGACTTAGATAGATAGATAGATAGATGTGAACAGACTGAGATAGATAGATAGATAGATAGATAGATAGATAGATAGATAGATGTGAACAGACTGAGATGAGATAGATAGATAGATAGATAGATAGATAGATAGATAGATAGATAGATAGATAGATAGATGTGAACAGACTGAGACAGACAGACAGACAGATAGATAGATAGATAGATAGATAGATAGATAGATAATGAACAGAGTGAAATAGCTAGCTAGGTAGATATATAGATTTAACAGACTGAGATAGATAAAACAACTATTAGTTATGAACACACGCGCAAACACATACAGACACAGAGACCCTCTCTATTTCTATCACACAAACACACACACACGCATATATACATATTTATATATATATATATATATATATATATGAACGGACATGTAGATAGATTTGAACAGACTTAGTAAGAAGCTAGTATTGTGGAGTAAATAACACCTCCCGGTGACACGAATGAACCAGACTCTTAAATAACTCTAAGCGAGTCTAAAACTTCTATTGGAGTCATTCAAGTGTATTTCTAACAGACGTCACAACGAGTTGCCTAAACATGACTTAATATTATAAGCGCTAGACAACTTGTTACAATAGTGGCGACACGGAATCGAAACTCATCCGAATTATAACGAGAAAGGGGAAAAACACATTTTGCTTTTGCTTCGACGCACCTGATAGCACTGAAGACGAGACTTTTTGAACCAAGTAGTTTTAATTTTTCCTGTATTGTTATGTGGAGAAAAAGAAAGAATAAAAATAAAAAAGAGATATGGAAGAATTATTAGTCCAAGTGGCAGAGTTACAACAATAACGACAACATCAGCGGATGGTTGAATTCTAGAAGCAACAAAAAATTGATTAAAATAATAACAGAAAAAAAAAAAGCCTCCAAGTTCTCTCTCGATGCGCAAGAAAATGCCATATCGGATGATATTATGACAGAATTCCTATTTCTGCTTATTTTCGACCATACAAAAAAAGAAAATTTCAGAGATGAATACTGCAACTGAAAAAGATAGCTGGAAAAAAATTCTTTTTAAAAGTTAACACTTATAGGACATATCTTTTTTATCGTTTCACTCCAAGCAAGGCAGGCTTACAGCCATATCACGTTGAATGCACCGGTTCACGCTCGATCACCGAAGTTGAGCCTGGTCAGTACTTAGATGGGTGACCGCTTGGGGATACCAGATGCTGTAAGCTTTATTGGCTTACGGCCATATCACGTTGAATACACCGGTTCTCGCTCGATCACCGAAGTTAAGCAACGTTGAGCCTGGTCAGTACTTAGATGGGTGACCGCTTGGGAATACCAGATGCTGTAAGCTTTATTGGCTTACGGCCATATCACGTTGAATACACCGGTTCTCGCTCGATCACCGAAGTTAAGCAACGTTGAGCCTGGTCAGTACTTAGATGGGTGACCGCTTGGGAATACCAGGTACTGTAAGCTTTATTGGCTTACGGCCATATCACGTTGAATACACCGGTTCTCGCTGGATCACCGAAGTTAAGCAACGTTGAGCCTGGTCAGTACTTAGATAGGTGACCGCATGGGATATCAGGTGCTGTAAGCGTTTAGTGACGGATGTGCGTTGTGGTGCAGTGGATATCGACTCGGAAAAAGAAATCGGTGACCCGAGTTCGAATTCCATTTGAATACCCTGCATTCACTTAAGCACTGGGAAAGGTATTAATCCGTCCCTTCCCTCCAGTTATGGTGTTGTTAAATAACAAGTGTAGGACTTCGGGACCCTACCCTTAAAAACAAATCCTAGTGAATCTTGATACTCGAAAAGAAAAATGTATTACTAGACACAAAACTTATATAAAAACAACAATAAATTGTTGAAAGAAAAAGGTATTACCAGCAATAAATAAATAAAATTTAGTTGGCAATAAATGACTCGCTGAGGTTGATATGCCATAACAACCAAGCAACGCAGTACTGCCACTGGTGCGCATTAAGACCTCATAGGAAGTGAATGAAGAGGAAACGGTTATAATGTTTGTGAGAATGGGTAAGAAAGGAATGGAAATTCTAGTGTGAAGAGAGTTACCAGAAAGAGTAAAAAAAGGAAGAAGAACAAGATAGAGAGGGTATTAGGGGAAAGGGTAAGAGAAGGATGTGTGTCAAAAGTATTAAGTGAAAGACTGAAAAGGGAAAAGAACAATATATATAGGGGGTGTCGGGGAAAGAATAAGAGAAGGATATGCATCAAGAGAGTTTTTGCTTTTTAATCGTATCACCCCGAGCAAGGCAGTAACGCCACTGATGTGCAGGGGGCTACATAAGAGAAAAAAGATTAAGTAGAAGAGAGTGAAGAGGAAGACGAACCAGTTAGAAAGGAGCAAGAGAAGGATGGGAATACAGGAGTGATGACAGTTGCAAAGGCGGAGAGAAAGGAAAGAACATACAGGGCGTTGAAGAAAGAAGTAGAGTTAAGTGGTTAATATATGAGTATTGCCTGAGAAAGTGAAAAGGAAGATAAACAAGATACAGTGGGTGTCAGGGAAAGAATAAGAGAAGGATATGCGGCAAGAGAGTTTTTTTCTTTTTTCTTTTTTTGATCGTATCACCCCGAGCAAGGCGGTAACACCACTGATGTGCAGGGGGCTACATAAGAGTAAAAAGATTAAGAAAAAGAGAGTGAAGAGGAAGACGAACCAGTTAGAAAGGAGCAAGAGAAGGATGGGAATACAGGTGTGATGACAATTGCAAAGGTGGTGGAAAGGAAAGGATATATAGGACGGTGAAGAAACAAGAACATTCAAGTGGTTAAAAGATGAGTATTGCCTGAGTGAGTGAAAAGAAAGAAGAACAAGATACAGTGGGTGTCAGGGAAAGAATAAGAGAAGGTTGTGAGTCAAGAGAGTAAAGTTCGACAGTGAAAAGGGAGAAGAACATGATACATGGGTCCTCGGTGAAAGGATGAGAGAAAAATGGGTGTCAAGAGAGTTACGTGAGAGAATGAAAAGGGAAAAGAACAAGATACAGTGGGTGTCGGGGAAAGGATAAAAATAGGATGATTGTCAACAGCGATACGTGAGAAAGGGAAAAGGGAGAACAAGATATACGGGGTGTCTGGGAGAGGATTAGATAAAATGGTAGTCAAAAGTGTTACGAGAGAGTAGCGTGAAACGAGAGAAGAAAAATATACAATGTGTGTTGGGGAAAGGATAAGAGAAAGATGGCAGTCAAGGGGATAATAGATGACGAATGACGTTACAATTAAACGCTTGATGAAAAATACTGTTCTCGAGTTTGTACTTCCGAAAAGTTCACCAAAGGAAATTTATTTTGATGAAACTAATTATTCTGACAAAAAGCGAACAAAGTTCGTTATTCAATACTCGTTGGAAGTGTATGAATGTGACGAAAATGAAAACGAAGATTTTGTACCATATATTGAAATCGTTAACAAGGAACGTGAAAGATTCAAGTTAAACGAACTCACTCCGGGTATATTTTAAGGGTTAATTTTTGTTCAAGGATTAATTGCGATAAACACACAGAAATACGTGCTAGAATCTTGACGAAACTGGAATATAATAAAAAACTAAAACTACTGGAAATATCGGACAAATGTCCGAGAATCCTAAATCTGAGACGCAATGGGGAAGAATTTGAAGGAAAAGAATTTCATATCGACAAGCGATAGAAAAATGTGGAAAATAGAAAATGAATTCATTTTTCGATTATCTCTTTAAGAATCCGGATTTTGAAAAAAATAGAATATAAAAAGTGTAAAGCAAAGAATCTCACATAAAGAAAAATATTCGTAAACGGTGTTTAGACGGAAAAAAATTACATAAACTCATAGAAAATTTGTTTATTCGAAAATTAATAATGTGGATGGGAAAATATATTAGACACTGATGGTGATATCACAATAACCAACGAAGCCAATGCAAAGCTAATGAAAAATTTATATTAAAATATATTAATACTCACTAGAAATAATTAGAGTTTTATTATTGGATACTAAGCTCAGTTATTTCAAAACTTGCAAAAAGTTCGCGTAAAAATTTAACCGTTATTACCGTAGTCAGTCGTTTACACTTTAATATATCGGATCATTTTTTGAAACTGCCGACCACATTTAAATTTAAAATTTAAATTTTATGAACCGTTTAAGTGTCAAGTAAGTCCTTATGAAATCGTCCCATTGTTTTATCGGTATTCGGCCATGCCTGATATTTTATATGTGATGACTTTGTTTCTAAATTACAAATATTACTTTTTCAAACTGTATTTTTAATATCTTTGTCCAACTTTGGCGAAGTAACTTCACATTGGAGACTTCATCTGTGATAAATAGGAAATTAAGGATTAAAAGCAACCTTTTTCTTCACTTTTACAAAAGTTCGCAACGACTTATGAAATCCTGGTTTTGCCGAATAGAAAAAGCATTGTCCATGTGCCTGAAGTAAATGTCAAAACCAGATTTCCTAAGTATGTGTTAAATTGATTTTCTGACTAACGGAAGCGATTTCCAAGACCAGAAATATTTCGCGATCTGGTGCGAAAAATCTAAAGTATATATGACTTCGATCAGAGACAGCCAGACAGCTGGAAGCAACAGAGACGACAATATAAAATGTAACAAAGCAGAAATATCAGGTCTATTCCGACAGAGATCCGAAGGTGAATTGACATGGCGAAGTACAAGATTCCAGAAGCCAAATACAAGGGTCATTGAATAAATAAAGTGAATTTTTCGGTATAAGGACTTCTACGAGGGTCATTCAATAAATAAAGTGAATTTTTCAGTATAAGGACATCTACGAGGGTCATGCAAGAAATAAGGTGAATCTTTCGGTATAAGGACTTCTACGAGGGTCATTCAATAAATAAGGTGAATCTTTCGGCATAAGGACTTCTACGAGGGTCATTCAATAAATAAGGTGAATCTTTCGGTATAAGGACTTCTACGAGGGCCATTCAATAAATAAGGTGGATTTTTCAGTATAAGGACTTCTACGAGGGTCATTCAATTAATAAGGTGAATCTTTCGGTATAAGGACTTCTACGAGAGTCATTCAATAAATAAGGATAATTTTTCGGTATATGGACTTCTAATACAGATAGAAGTTTACTTTTTTTTAAAAATTCCTTTACTTCTTTTTCAAAGGGATTTAATTTTTTTTTCAGATTAAAAAAATCTTTGAGTGTTTTGGAGATTAACAAAGATGACCGACCAAGAAGCATGCTCCAGGATTGAACAGATGTCAGTTGTTAAGTTTTTCGTTGCTGAGGGTGCAAACCAGTTGAAATTCATAAGAGAATGTCAATTGTGTATGGTGCCACATGTTTCAGCCAAAGAAAATGTCTACAAGTGGGCTAAATTGTTTAAAGAAGGACGGAGCACTGTTGAGGATGAAGACAGGCCTGGGAGGCCTAAAGAAGTGAGGTCACCTGAGGTCATCGAATCAGTCAGTGACCTCATTCAGTCTGACAGAAGGGTGACAGTGGACGACATTGCAAGGACTTTGAATATATCTGCTTGGACAGCACACAAATGTGTCCATGATGACCTTCTCTACTAGAAGACCTCACACAGCAGCCCAAACGGTGTAGACCATCAACAATCTGCTTCCTCATCCTCCTTACAGCTCAGACCTTACCCCTTCAGACTTTCACCTGTTTGGTCCCTTGAAAGCGTTCACGAGAGGCACGAAGTTTGAAAGTGATGATGAAGTCAAAAGTGCTGTGAGCGATTGGATGAGACATCAGTCCCAAACTTTTTACGCTGAGGGAATACAGAAGCTTGTGCACAGATGGGAAGAGTGTGTGACACTCCTGGGAGACTACGTTGAAAAATAAAATAAAAAAAAGCTTCTATCTGTAATAGAAGTCCTTATACCGACAAATTCACCTTATTTATTGAATGACCCTCGTAAACTAGTAAGAGACAGGAAACGCTCACTAGAAAAAAGAGTAGTGGATTGCTATGTGATTTCAGTTCTTCAATATGGCAGTGAATGCTGGACAATATCATCAAAGATGAAAGAAAAACTTGAAGCAACTGAAATGTGGTTCTACAGAAGCATGCTGCAGTTTTCATGGATCGAGCATGTGAACAAGTTTGAGATGTTGGAAACGAAAAGGAAATTAATACTCAACAACAGGAAAAAGAAACTAAAGTTCCTGGGACATGCAATGAGGAAGGAGGGCTTGGCGAACCTGATACTAACAGGTCAGAAAGAGGGGAAAAGAGACAGGGGAAAGCACGGATAACATATTTGAAGGGCCTGAGCAGGTGGATGACAGAACTAGGGTTTCGTGGTGTTACAGGAGAAAGCGTACTAAGAGCCACCAGGAATAGGGAGACGTGGAAGGCCATGATCGCCTACGTCCTGAAATGACAAGGCACATAGAAAACAAGTAGGTGACTTAAAGATTTGTTTTTTACACACCTCAGCTTTAGAATTACGAGAAGAGTTTTCTTTAATTATAAAGTTGTGAACTTCCAGTGAACCGTGGCCATAGCCTTTAATGTAAGCGTGTACCAGGGTTCACACCACGGACCAACCCTCTTTTCATTATACATAAATGATCTGTCTAAGAATATAATCAAATCATTTGTGAATATCTGTGCCGACAATACTATGAGATACGAGTGCAACTCCAAAACTCATGATAAACAGTGGGGTTAAAACTGACAAGTTACAATGAATGCCTCGAAAACCGTGTTTTTTATTCCAGCATTGCCTGTCGGTTAACCAGTCACGATGAATAAGTGCCTATTAGGAGAAGATCCATTACTTGATAGTATATTGGGCCATACATTCCTGACCTTAAGTGGACTTCGTACATACGATACATCGTTAAAGATCCAGGAAACATAGTCAGTTCCATGTCAGTAAGTCAGTTAAGTGCCATACGATAGACTGGTTTCTAACCAATACTACAGAACCCAATCTCTCCTGCTATTCAACCCATAGCCGGAAGGAGAAGAGATGTATGATATTATTAAGCAGTAATTAATGGGGGATCACTTCATTACGTCATATCAATAGAAAAACGATCCTGCACTTTATGCCCAGTAGCAACTTTAATTATGTGCCCGACTATTATATTCAGTTAGTCAGTTAAGTGCCATACAAGATAAACGCTTGGCGATCAGGTCTCCAAAGAGGCATGACTGACTGGGCAGAAGATTTTCCCGCAGTAGGTTGCCATTGCTTTCTGTGGAAAACTGTTTGCTAGCCCAGGCTATAGAACTCAATCTGTCCTGTCATTTAACCCATAATTGGAGAGAAGAGACGGAATTATACCTTTTCTAAGGGTATTTGTGCGTAAGTGAATGCAATGAATTCAACTGGAATTTGAAATCGGCTCCCCGCTTTCTCGTTCCGAGCCGATATCCACTGCACTACAACACACATCCCACATCCCTGTACTGCTTTAGTACGTACCTGACTCCATTTTACCATTAAATACGATTACATCACGATCCTGGCCTGACAGCCCACCTTCAGTCACTTTCTCACCGACATGAAGTAGCTTCCCTCTGTCTTTTCTACAATTATTTTCATGGCTGATAAAATTTTTAACTGGTACCCCGACCACATGTATTTACTCATGCGAGTAGTTTGGCATCAATGTACCAACCTTTTTATCGTTGAAGTAGTTAAATATAACCCCTCGTCTACTCTAATAGTTTCTTTTCTCGCACTTCCCATTTGTGAAACTCACTTCCATTTGCTTGCTTCCCTGACAGCTACAATCTACAAAAGTTTAAATGCAACGACAATGGCCATCTTTTATCTACTTGATTCCTATCCATCTCTTATCTGTTATTCACCATCCCAATAGCTACAATCTCCTAAAGTTTAAATGCAACGTCAATTGCCATCTTTTATCTACTTGATTCCCATTCATATATTATCAATTCTTCGACATCCCAGTAGCTACAATCTTCAAAAGTTTAAATGCAACGCCAATTGCCATCTTTTATCTACTTGATTCCCATTCATATATTATCATTTCTTCGACATCCCAGTAGCTACAATCTCCTAAAGTTTAAATGCAACGCCAATTGCCATCTTTTATCTACTTGATTCCTATCCATCTCTTATCTGTTATTCACCATCCCAATAGCTACAATCTCCTAAAGTTTAAATGCAACGCCAATTGCCATCTTTTATCTACTTGATTCCTATCCATCTCTTATCTGTTATTCACCATCCCAATAGCTACAATTTCCAAAAATTTAAATGCAACATCAATTGCCATCTTTTATCTACTTGATTCCTATCCATCTCTTATCTGTTATTCACCATCCCAATAGCTACAATTTCCAAAATTTTAAATGCAACATCAATTGCCATCTTTTATCTACTTGATTCCTATCCATCTCTTATCTGTTATTCACCATCCCAATAGCTACAATTTCCAAAATTTTAAATGCAACATCAATTGCCATCTTTTATCTACTTGATTCCTATCCATCTCTTATCTGTTATTCACCATCCCAATAGCTACAATTTCCAAAATTTTAAATGCAACATCAATTGCCATCTTTTATCTACTTGATTCCTATCCATCTCTTATCTGTTATTCACCATCCCAATAGCTACAATCTCCTAAAGTTTAAATGCAACATCAATTGCCATCTTTTATCTATTTGATTTCCACCTTTCTCTTATCTTTTCTTTGTATCAAAATAACATCCTCTGTACTATTTTAATTTTCTTCGTGTAACCACTGGGTACCAGTGGCATCTCTGACTTGCTTGGGGCGAAATGATTATAAAAAATTCCAAGTGCCAGATCAGAACTAAAATGGAGTTTTGTTGTCATATTTATCGGGAGCTGCTGAGTCATTACATTCCATTTCCGACTGAGTCCAAAGCGCCTTCGATTCTTTGTAGGTTGCAAATTATTTTCCACCATCAAGTCTCTTTCTAGCAGGCGGGATGCGGTAAGCCACTCGCTCCGCTATCGCCATGTCCATGAAAAATGCACGGCCGAACTAGACTTCTAGGTTGCGTTAGTTAGGAACTTCCAAGCCAGAACCCGCTATGCCACATGCATTGTAACAAAATCGCAGACATTTCCTCCGAATTCCATTTGCGAGTAGTAAGTTCCACTGGAACAGCTTCTTATCAGAAACCAAGATTCTGTGGAATGAAATCCGTTATTTTACATCTTCTTTGCATAAACTGCATCTTGATGTAGCACTCAACATTGTAAAGGGTTAAACTCGCTGTAAAAATTAATAAAAAAGACTAAGATAGATAGATAGATAGATAGATAGATAGATAGATAGATAGATAGACATGAACAAACTGAGATAGATAGATAGATAGATAGATAGATAGATAGATAGATAGATAGATATGAACAAACTGAGATGGATAAATAGATAGATACATATGAACAAACTGAGATATATATATATATATATATATATATAGATAGATAGATAGATAGATATGAGCAGACTGAGATAGATAGATAGATAGATAGATAGATAGATAGATAGATAGATAGATAGGGTTCTTTGCTATAATGTCAATGTCATAGAGGGTCTTAGCCGTGAAGGTTAGACATGGCGGAACCAAGAAATATAGTTTGTCCGAGTACTTTCTATGAAAATACCGACAAAGCAGTGATAGATAGATAGATAGATAGATAATGAAGAGTCTGAAATAGATAGATAGATAGATAGATAGATAGAGAGATAGAGAGATAGATAGATAGATAAGGAAGATCGAGATAGATAGAGAGATAGATAGATAGATAGATAGATAGATAGATAGATAGATAGATAGATAGATAGATACAAGGAAAAGACTGAGATAGATAGATAGATAGATAGATAGATAGATAGATAGATAGATAAGGAAAAGACTGAGATAGATAGATAGATAGATAGATAGATAGATAGATAGATAGATAGATAGATAGATAGATAAGGAAAAGACTGAGATAGATAGATAGATAGATAGATAGATAGATAGATAGATAAGGAAGATCGAGATAGATAGATAGATAGATAGATAGATAGATAGATAGATAGATAGATAGATAGATACATACATCGAGATAGATAGATAGATAGATAGATAGATAGATAGATAGATAGATAGATAGATAGATAGATAGAAAGGACGAGATAGATAGATAGATAGATAGATAGATAGATAGATAGATAGATAAGGAAGATTTAGATAGATAGATAGATAGATAGATAGATAGATAGATAGATAGATAGATAGAAAGACTGAGATAGATAGATAGATAGATAGATAGATAGATAGATAGATAGATAGATAAGGAAAAGACTGAGATAGATAGATAGATAGATAGATAGATAGATAGATAGATAGATAGATAGATAGATAGATAAGGAAAAGACTGAGATAGATAGATAGATAGATAGATAGATAGATAGATAGATAGATAGATAGATAGATAGATAAGTGGAAAAGACTGAGATAGATAGATAGATAGATAGATAAGGAAAAGACTGAGATAGATAGATAGATAGATAGATAGATAGATAGATAGATAGATAAGGAAAAGACTGAGATAGATAGATAGATAGATAGATAGATAGATAGATAGATAGATAGATAGATAGATAAGGAAAAGACTGAGATAGATAGATAGATAGATAGATAGATAGATAGATAGATAGATAGATAAGTAGTAAGACTGAGATAGATAGATAGATAGATAGATAGATAGATAGATAGATAGATAAGGAAAAGACTGAGATAGATAGATAGATAGATAGATAGATAGATAGATAGATAGATAGATAGATAGATAGATAGATAAGTGTGGGAAAGATCGAGATAGATAGATAGATAGATAGATAGATAGATAGATAGATAGATAGATAGATAGATACAGTGATCGATAGATAGATAGATAGATAGATAGATAGATAGATAGATAGATAGATACAGTGATTGAGATAGATAGATAGATAGATAGATAGATAGATAGATAGATAGATAGATAAGGAAAAGACTGAGATAGATAGATAGATAGATAGATAGATAAGGAAAAGACTGATAGATAGATAGATAGATAGATAGATAGATAGATAGATAGAAAAGACTGAGATAGATAGATAGATAGATAGATAGATAGATAGATAGATAGATAGATAAGGAAAGACTGAGATAGATAGATAGATAGATAGATAGATAGATAGATAGATAGATAAGGAAAAGACCGAGATAGATAGATAGATAGATAGATAGATAAGGAAAAGACTGAGATAGATAGATAGATAGATAGATAGATAAGGAAAAGACTGAGATAGATAGATAGATAGATAGATAGATAGATAGATAGATAGATAGATAAGGAAAAGATCGAGATAGATAGATAGATAGATAGATAGATACATAAAAGACTGAGATAGATAGATAGATAGATAGATAGATAGATAGATAGATAGATAGATAGATAGATAGATAGAAAGACTGAGATAGATAGATTAGTAGATAGATAGATAGATAGATAGATAGATAGATAGAAAGATCGAGATAGATAGATAGATAGATAGATAGATAGATAGATAGATAGATAGATAGATAGATAGATTAGCCTAATATTTAAGATTTCAGAATAAAGCAAGTATAAAATTTTAACAACGTGGTCTAGTAAGTAACAACAGAAAAATTAACACAGAGATTCGAAGACTAACTGGAATAGCGTAAAAATGACTTCAGATATAGACAGAAAAATAATATTGTAACGTCGCATTTGGAGGTATCGGTATAAAACATGGTTAAAAATTTGTATAGTTTTGTATGATGTGCATTTCAAAAGCTAGCTAGAATACTGGGAGAAGGGAGGATCTCATTGAAAACAAAGAAAGGTGTGCTAGGCTGCTCTGTGATATCTGTCCTTCTATAATGTCACGAATGTTGGACGATCTCTTTAGAGATGAAGATATATCTATCTATCTCATTCAGATCATTATCTATCTATCTATCTATCTATCTATCTATCTATCTATCTATCTATCTATCTATCTATCTATTATGGTGCCCTATGTATTGGAATGGACTCTTCTTCCGTGAATAAATAATAACCGAGAACGCAGCCGTGACGCAGTCTAGTGACAGTCTAGAGGCAGTGTAACTTTTTTTTTATCGTATCACCCCGAGCAAGGCGGTAACGCCCCTGATGTGCAGGGGGCTACGTAATAGTGAAAAGATTGGGAAAGAGAAAGCCGGAAACCACATCTTAAACAGGGAACAAGGGATGAGCCTCTTAACCTGTTCAATAGACGTGCGTGGAGAGTGAACCAGGCGATAGATAGATCTATCTACTCCAATTGAAAAAAAAACAAAACAAAGTGAGAAGATTGGAAAAGAGAAAGCCGGAAACCACATCCTAAACAGGGAACAAGGGATGAGCTTCTTAACCTGTTCAATAGACGTAGGTGGAGTGTGAACCGGGCGATAGATAGATCTATCTACTCCAATTAAACAATGCAATACATTTCTGACTTACACTTCTATTTTGATGATTAAAACAAAATATTGTATGTATTGTATTTTTTATTCTAATACACTGTTTGAATCTACCTTCTTGTTTTTGTGTCTTACTTCCGGGCCCTAACAAGGCTATAACAACTTGGCGACGAAGATTTTGGCACAACACTATCTATGTTAATCTGTTCATGATCTATCTATACATTTCTAATATATATAGTAAACTGTTCAATATCTATATATCTATTATAAATATTTGTTTATATTTTCTTATTTAATTGATTACTTTAATTGATTAGAAATGTTGTTCTACAGAAGGATGGTGAGGATGTCATGGACCAAGCACGTGAGCAACGACAAGATGTTGGAGATAATGCAAACGACATCAAAACATATAATAGCATCAAGACGAGATAGCTGATGTTTCTTGGACACGTAACGAGAAAAGAGAGTTTGGAGAATCTAATACTCACAGGATTTATTACTTACAGGTCACTTTCGAATCATGAGTATTAAACAGTGTTAAAATTGATATAGTGTAGTATGAAGTCATTTCAGAAGCTAGCTGTGAGAAAGGAGGAACTCATTGGAAACAAAGAAAGGAGTACTGGGCTGCTATATGATATCTGTGCTTCTATATTGCAGCGAATGTTGGAGAGGCCTGAAGCAACAGAGGCTTGAAGCAACAGAATGTGGTTCTACAGAAGGCTGACGAGGATGCCATGGACTGAGCAGGTGAGCAACGACAAGGTGTTGGAAATGATACAAACGAAAAGAAAACATATACTTAGCATCAAGAAGAGATAGCTGATGTTTCTTTGACACGTAACGAAGAAAGAGTGTTTAGAGAATCTAGTACTCACAGGATTTTGTGCTCACAGGTGAGTTTCCAGACATGATTGCCCTAGCGTGTATCACCTATGGCACTTAACTGACTGGCTATATTTCTGAGATGAGGCATTCTAATTGCTTACACCATTTTCGTTGTTGCCATATTCGCGACGTTTCGGCAGTTATATACACTCGCCTTCTTCAGGATAAGCCCTTATTTCTGAGATGAGTTATTGTAATTATTTACATTGTTTCAACTATTTTCTTCATCTTGAATGGCACTTAACTGATTGACTGAAGTTCACGTTATCCTCAGTATATTTCTGTAGCACTACATTTCAGTTGTCGGAAATCTCTTCATCTGTGATTTGAATGTACAGCGTTCACTGCCATATATGTGGACTGATATTACGCAACAGTTCACCAATTCTATTCTTTGTTTCTGACAAAAGTTTCTTGTTCCTTAATACTTTGCTTAGATTTTGGAAAGTCATCTTCCGTTATAGCAATGCGATTTCTAATTTCTGTGTCACTAATTCCATCCTCTGTTACTGTTGTGGAGTCTCCCTTTTATCCATGACAATGGACTCGACTTGAGTATACATATACTTCGGCCATAGTGACATACGTGAGTTACCGTAAGATCGGAGAGAATTACCGTAAGAGTCCGATAGATACCGAGGTTTCACGGAGAATACAGCGTCGGTACTTCATCGTAGCTCTGAGCTGCCCTCAGACAGGCGATTACTATGCCGCACCCGTCAGTTTCCGATGTGGACATACTAATTCTACTATAGCTTCACTTCAGGAACATTGTATATATATTTCGTACTAATCGTATTCCTGGATTACTAACCTGTGCTCAAGATCTATCTATCGCCCTGTTCAAGTGGAAGGGAATATCGCCCGGTTCACACTTCACCCATGTCTATTGAACAGGTTAAGAGGCTCATCCCTTGTTTCCTGTTTGGGATATGGTTTCCGGCTTTCTCATTCAGATCTTTTCACTTTGTCTTTTTTTTTCAATTGGAGTAGATAGATCTATCTATTGCCCGGTTCACACTCCACCCATGTCTATTGAACAGGTTAAGAGTATCATCCCTTGTTCCCTGTTTATATGTGGTTTCCGGCTTTCTCCTTTCCAATTTTCTCACTTTGTTTTTTTTTCAATTGGAGTAGATAGATCTATCTATTGCCCGGTTCACACTCCACCCATGTCTATTGAACAGGTTAAGAGGCTCATCCCTTGTTCCCTGTTTAGGATTTGGTTTCCGGCTTTCTCTTTTCCAATCTTCTCACTTTATTTTTTTTTTTTCAATTGGAGTAGATAGATCTATCTATCGCCCGGTTCAAACTCCACCCATATCTATTGAACAGGTTAAGAGGCTCATCTCTTGTTCCCTGTTTAGGATGTGGTTTCTGGCTGTCTCTTTTCCAATCTTCTCACTTTCTTTTTTTTTTTTTTCAATTAAAGTAGATAGATCTATCTATCGCCTGGTTCACACTCCACCCATGTCTATTGAACAGGTTAAGAGGCTCATCCCTTGTTCCCTGTTTAGGATATGGTTTCCGGCTTTCTCTTTGCCGATCTATTCACTATTACGTAGCCCCCTGCACATCAGTGGCGTTATCGCCTTGCTCTGGTTTGTTAGTCATTATTTTCTGCGGCTCAGGATCCACAACATTATAAATCACTTTCTAGATATTTCATTTTTCGTTCTTGATTGATGCATGGCAGGTCCGATTGGTAGATCGCATCCTGGCCTGGAACATATTCACTTTCACTCCTGTTAATAAAAAATGAATAATGAAAAAATCAAAACATAGTATGTATATGAGGTTTTAGCTTTGACGCAGGTTCTTTTCCATTTGATATCCAACACCGCTATATTATCTGATCAAAGGACCCACTGTCGTTTGTGAAAAAGATTACCCTTCAAAATACACAAAAGTACACAAAAATAAAAAGGAATAACTTTACAAGCAGATTTAGAATCTGTTTATTCTTCTTGTGATTTCTTCGGCTTATCTTGTTTAAGAAGATTAAAATCCGAAGAAAAAAATTCCAGAGAAATATCGTTCTTTGAGTTTCACCAGACGTTCTAATAAATAAGAAACAAAATCTATCAAAAAAGTAAATCCTCTTTCTTACATTCAAATTTTAAAATATCGACAGTACTGAAAAGTGTCTAACCATCTTGGATATCTCAAAACAACAAATTCGTCGAGATAGATGTGACTTTGTATTTGAGTCTTTCACCCCCGAGGTGTCTATGGAATCTCGAGGACAATAATTTTATATATTACGACTTTTTCAGAGGAAGGGAAGTGCGATACGGAGATCCGAAGGCTTATTGGTATGGCTAAAGATGCATTTCAGAAGCTGAGTAGACCATTAAGACAAAGGAAATATTCGCTGGAAAATATAGAAGAAAGTATTTTTTTTAATCGTTTCACCCCAAGCAAGGCATTCCACTGCCACTATTGCGCTTGGGGCTACATAGGGGAAGGTAAATAGAAAGAGTGGTTAGATATAGGAAATGTCAGAAGGGGGGTGATAGGTAGTTGGGAGGATGGGAAGAGTGTTTGAAAGAATGGAGGCGAATTATTGTGTTAGGAGGTGTCTATTGACCTTACATTTAAACTCCTGGAGATTGTAGCCGTCGGGGAAGCAGTCATGTGGAAGGGAATTCCACAGTCGGAAAGTACGAGAAAAGAAACTGTTGGAGTAGAAGTTGCGGTTGCATTTTATCGGTTTCACTGTAAAAGGGTGGGATCTAGTTGCTAATCTAGTATCTCGTGCAAATTCGAACCTAGGGGTCACCAGTGATCTAAGTTCATCGGAGCAGAAGCCATGGAAGTATTTATAAAGGAGACACGGGGAAGCCACGTCGCGCCGGTGAGAGAGAGACTGCAGGCGGTCTGCCAAGTCTGTATCGATCACATTACAGACCCTCCCCTGTACCTTGTCGAGAAGATCAAGAAGAATAGCAGGGGCGCCCGACCAGATATGGCAACAGTATTCAATGCACGAGCGGATGGTAGATTTATAAATGTGCAGGATAGATTCAGACGGAAAAAACCTCCGGGCCCTGCACAGAGAACCGACTTTCATAGCAGCGGATTTAGCAATGGATTCGATATAGCCATTCCACGTGTGGTCCGCTGAAAGTGTGAGACCAAGGAGGCGCGGTGTTGCATTGTTATGTGATATCTGTTCTTCAATATGACAGTGAATGCTTGACAATCTCGTCAAAGATGGAGGAAAGACTCGAAGCAACCGAAATATACCTTCTATAGAAGGATAATGAGGATAAAATGAACGGAACATGTGAAGATTTAGGAGCAGATAGACACGAGAAGGAAACTGATACTTAGCATCAAATAAATACAGCTGAAGTTTTTGGAACACGCAATGAGGAAGGAGGGCTTGGGGAACTTGATGCTCACGAGACGTATAGAGGGGAAGAGAGATAAGGGAAGGGGACACATGATATACATGACAGACTTGAGCAGATGGATGGTGGAGTGGGATTTGAGTGGGATAAAAGGAGAAGGGGCAATAAGAGCGACGAGGCATAGGGAGAAGTGGAGACATCACGATCGCCTACATCCTGAAGAGACATGGCCCATAGAAGAAGAATAATCTTGAAACACCAGAGAAATCTTGATGTGCAGAAATATTAAAGGTAGCTGTATTAATGATTGTGGTAGACACATGCCATAGTAAGTCCTGGGTATAACGATAAACTTCATCCGGCAGTTAGGCCTCTGATCGGAAGATTTTGAGGAATGTGGAACGAACTTTTAATTCCGGTTAACCTAGGTCTATTCTGTTTTCTGGGTGAGAAACTAGATCCGTCAGCGAGGATTCTGAATGATTGGAATTCTTACGGAGTGTGTTATCACCTCTTAACTATTGTTGTCCCTATGTCCAGGCTGAACCTTGGTGGTAGCTCTTGTTAGGGTCCTAGATATGGACCAATAGTGAAATTTTCAGTTAAAACATCACAGTATGAATGTATAAAATTAAATATTTATAGTAAAATTACCAACATTACTTATTTTTAACAAAATTACCAATAATAGTAGAATAACCAACAATACATTTTACTGCAAAATGATCAACAACATTTTATATCTGTGTCTGATGGCATACAATTCCGTTCAAAATACATTTAGTTGAAGCAAAATTATTTATACAGAGTGAAACCAAAAAAAGAAAGTGAATTCCTTGCATTCACTTACGGGCAAATGCCATTGGGAAAGGTATTAATCCGTCTCTTCCTCCAGTTATGGGTTAAATAACAGAACAGATTGGGTTCTATAGCCTTGGCTGGCAACCTACTGCGGGATAATCTTCTGCCCAGTCAGTCATGTTTCTTTCGAGACATGATAGCCCAACCGTGTATCACGTATGGCACTTGACTGACTATTGGAAGACATGAGCAAATATAGGCAGCACTGCGAAACAGTGGCCTCACGAAGGAAAAACACTCTGCCATTTCAGTAACCATGGATCAAGATGAATTTCTAAGCAAGTTATGGATGTCAGATGAGGCCCATTTTCATCTCACAGGTTACGTGAATAAGTAGAACTGCCGTTACTGGGCAGACACAAATTTTAAAGAAGTTCATGAAAGCCCTTTACATGCTAGTAAGGTGACAGAATGGTGTGCTGTTTCATTACCTGGGATCATCGGACTTGATTTATTTTTTAAATGAACAGGGGTTCTCAGTCACTGTCACTGTGAATCGTTACGTGGAGACAACTGAATTGAATAATTTTTCACATGTTTAAGAAACCTGCTTTCAACAGGATGGAGCGACATCGCACACTCCACTGTGATCATTGGAGGCTGTGAGAGAATTGTTCCCGTAATCGTGTGATCTGAAGATTCGGTAATGTTCCATTGCCCCCTAGATCGCAAGATTTGTCTGATTCTGATTTTTTCTTGACTCGACCAAAAACTTTGGATTTTTTTTTTTAATCATATCACCCCGAGCAAGGCGGTAACGCCACTGATGTGCAGGGGGCTACATAAGAGTGAAAAGATTGGAAAAGATAAAGCTGGAAACCACATCCTAAACAGGGAACAAGGGATGAGCCTCTTTACCTGTTCAATAGACATGGGTGGAGTGTGAACCGGGCGATGAGTTAAAAGAGAGAATTCAGGATGAAATTCACAGTATCCCAGCTGAGAATTTGCAGCTGTCAATGATGGATCTCAACAGAAATCTCAAAAATGCATTCGTAGAGGAGGACGCCATCTACTGGACGTAATCTTTTAAAAATGGAAATTCCATTACTGTTTCATAAATGGCATGTTTTAAGGTTTCAATTACTTTTAATAAAATATTTTTCTTCCATGACAGTTTTATTGGATTGTTAAATAAATCCCGTTTTATTTTGTCACACTGTATTTCAGCATTAAATAATTCATAGTAGTTGATTTGACACTAAACAAATAACAACCAAACCACCAACATAAAAGAAGCGTTTCATGACGTTAATGAATATATCTTAAAATGTCTTAAAAAACTCCAAATGTATTCCAAAGTATAACTTCGACAAAACTACAGCATAAAACACACATATCACTGCCTCTAATAATTATGTTCACAAAACATGAATATGCACACAATCTGCATCATATTCAATTATGAAGGTAGAAAAAAGTATATCATTTTTTTATTACTTGAAAGCTCCAACGCAAATTAAATTTTGGCAATCCGGTCGGGTGCCCCAGCCATCTACTTAGAGGTCATTGAAAAAAATTCGACGGAGAAACTGTAATGTGATCCATCTCGACTTGACAGCTCAAATGCAGTCACTTTCTCACCGTCGTAATGTGTCTTCCCTGTGTCTTTTCTACAAACACTTTCACGACTGCTCCGATGAACATAGCCCTCTGGTACTCCTATGCATGAATTTACTCGAGCCACAAGATTAGCAAATAGATCCCACCCTTTTACTGTGTAACCAATAAAATGTAAACTCAAATTCTACTCTAGTAGCTTCTTTTCTCGCATTTCCCGACTGGTGAACTCCCTTCCGATTATTTGGCTCTCTGACAGCTACTATCTCCATAATTTTAAAGTTAATAGTCATCTCCTATCTCACTAACCTGCATCCTCTCTCTCATGCTTCTTTCTCCGTCCACTCCACTCTCATCAATATTCTCATCCTTCTATTACCCACTTCCTGACACCCCCTGTAACCTGTCACTCTTTCTCATAACCTTCCTCTTACATAACCCCTTGCAGACCAGTGACGTCAATCTGCTTTGCTTGGAAAGGAATTTCTGATTATTTGGAGCCTAGCAGTATAGCTCGGCGTTGCTCGGGTGTAATGAAAGCTTTAAAACTAATTCATGGTCCTGGAGCTCAGAGTCGTTAGACGTTGGCACGAAATCTATCTATCTATCTATCTATCTATCTATCTATCTATCTATCTATCTATCTATCTAAACCCCAATATTATACTTGCATGGACATCAAAGCAAGTTCTAAATTGAAAAAATCAGATCTGACTCATTGTTAGAAATAAACGATTTTTCTCGAACTTACAAACTTATAATATATAACTTTTACAATAAAATGTAAATGCAAATTATACTACTATATTTCTCTCTCTTTCTGGTTATGGAATTCTCTTCCGTTTACTTGCTTCACTGAAAGCTACAACCTCCATAAAATTAAATGTATAGTCAATAGTCATCTCCTCTCCCACTGACTTGCATCCTCTCTCTCTCATGCTTCTTTCTCCGTCCACTCCGCTCTCATCAATATTATCATCCTTCTCTTGCCCACTTCATGAAATCCTCTATGATCTATCCGTCTTTCTCATCATTTCCCTCCTATGTAAGCCCCTGCGCACCAGTGGCAGTAAACCGCCTTGCTTGGGGCGATATGATTATAAAAAAAAATTCTATACTATTATAATATGGATTTATAAAGGGTGATCAATTCTACATTACAATCAATATATAAACTGACCCCTCACTTTATGGCCACATTCATCCTTCTCCTACCCACTTCCTGACACCCCCTATAATCTGTCACTCATTCTCATAACGTACCTCCTATGTAACCCCCTACTTAACAGTGACAGTAAAATGCCTTGCTTGGGGCGATATGATTATAAAAAACGTCCATAAGGAATTGATATACTGTGAAACAAAGACAGTATACAACCTAAGAAATATGACACAATAAACTCCTGTTTAGGAGAGTAAGCAGCTTTGTCTTCTATGTGCCTAGTCTTTTCAAACGTAGGTGATCATGGCCTTCCACGTCTCCCTATCCCTGGTGGCTCTTAGCACGCCTTCTCCTGTTACACCATGCAATCCTCGTTCTGTCATCCACTAGCTCAAGCCCATAAATCGAGAATATAAATGAATAGAAACTAGCATGGGCACAAAATGAGGGATCAGTTTATATATTGAATATAATATAAATTCGATCCCCCACTTTATATCCACATTATAATATCTTATAAACAGTTGGCATATATCTTCTTCTATGTGCCCTGTCTCTTCAAGACGTAGGCGATCATGGCTTTCCCCATCTCCCTATCCCTGGTGGCTCTTAGCAGACCTTTTCCTGTTACACCATGCAACCCTCGTTCGGTCATCCCCTAGCTCAAGCCCATAAATCTAGAATATAAATGTATAGAAACTATCATTGCCACAAAATGAGGGATCAATTTATATATTGATTATAATATAGATTTGAACCCCCACATTATATCCACATTATAATTTCTTATAAACAGTTGGCATATATATTCTTCTTCCATGTGCCCTGTACCTTCAGGACGTAGGCAATCATGTTCTTCCACATCTCCCTATCCCTGGTGGCTCTTAGCACGCCTTCTACTGTTACACCATGCAACCCACGTTCCATCATCCACCTGATTAGGTCATTCGAATATGTTTTCCTTTGCTTTTCCCTGTCTTATTTCCCCTCTATCTGCCCTGTTAGTATCAGGTTCACCAAGCCCTCTTTCCTCATTGCATATCCCAAGAACTTCAGCTGTCCTTTCCTGATGCTCAGTATTAAATTCTTTTTCGTTTCTATTGTTTCCAAAACCTCACCATTGCTCACATGCTCGATCCATGATATTCGCAGCAGCCTTCTGTAGAACCACATTTCAGTTGCTTCAACTTTTTCTTCATTTATGCTGATATTGTCCAGCATTCACTGTCATATTGAAGAACTCACACCACATAGCAATCCAGTACTATCCTCTTTGTTTCTAACGAAAATGTCCTGTTTCGTAATACTTTATTCAACATCTGGAATGCTTCCTTCGTCAAGCTAATTCCCCTTCGGATCTCTGTGTTGCACTTTCCGTCTTCTGTTAGAACACTTCCCAGGTATTTAAATTTTTATACCTGTATTTGGCATATTGGGCTGGCCTTTTTACTGATGACCATGCATTCGGTTTTCTTACAGTTTATTTGTAGTCCTTTCTTGTCACTCTTTTCAGCTAAGCAGCTACCTTGCTCTATTCACTTAGATTTCCTTAACACCACCAACTACATTAAGCATTATTTGATGGAGTCACCTCTATCTTTGACATATGCGCATGCGTAATTAATGAGAGATGATGAATAAATAAGCACTTGTTACTGCTCAGCAAATAAAAAACGAGGTCTGCTCAAAATTCTCGAGTCTAATGCTACAAAATTAAATCTACATCATATATCGATTCAGCATTTATTCGTCTTCGAAGCAGTCGTCTTGTGAATATACGCATTTTATCCAACGTCGTTGCCTCTGTCGCATTCACTTGGGCTTCCTTAACATAGCTAACCATATTGAACGTTATTTGATGGAGTTACCTCAATTTTTGCAATATCTGCATGTGTGAACTACGAGGTTTCATATAGGAATAACGTGTGACTACCGAAACCAGTTCGAACACGGATCGCACGGGAGTAAACACAGTCGATTTGTTATCAAGTATTTAATAGTACTGTACTGCTAAGATCACGTGACACGTATATAGAGAGAGTGGGGTATAGAGGGATTAGAGAGGGTAGAGTCGGAGAAAAATAATTGTCTGACGCACTATTTTTCGAAAGGCGTAATTATACTTGTACTAGCAATATAGCCCGGCGTTGCTCGGTTGTAATGAAAGCTTTAAAACTAATCCATGGTCCTGCAACTCCGACTCTTTGGACGTTGGCACGAAAGACTAAAAAGCAATAGTTGTTTCCAGTTAAAGCGAAACCGTAGACTGAAAGAAAAATGAATGGATGTAAGTCAAATTTTGATTTCCTGGTATCGATATCAAATAAGATTTTTCGTCGTAAACTGAATTTTGAAGGTTAAATAAGTCCTCTGAGTAAATGGTATCATGGCTGAGACTAAGAACTACAATTATACCTACTTAGAGCCAAACCCGAAGCAAAAAATAAAATAAAAGGGCTGAAAAAAATACAGACATACAGGCAGACAAACAGACACACACACAAACATCTTGCTACATATATATATATGTTATCGATTTTCTGCACTATTGTAAGAACTGCAACCTTGAAACTTCTGAATACCGTTTTTTATGTCTTTGTCTATGAGTGTATCAAATTTGATTAAAATCGGACCATTCCTTCTATAAACTGATTTTTTCGATATCGATTTTCGATATTTATCGGGGATACATCGATACAAAACCTAGCTAAGAACACTCGCAGATGCTTATAGTACAACTGTGTAAATTTTCAAGAAAATTGGTTCAGCCGTTTCGGGGTCTATAGGTAACAGACACACACACACACACACACACACAGACACCCACACACAGACAATGATCAATTTATAAATAAGTTTCGATCTGTGAGTGACGAAATAAAATTTACTAAAGTAGAAGTTATAAAACTAACGTCAAGTTTCGTGGAGCCTAAGAAGGTTACAAATGGAACCAACAGTTTGGCTTTGTTAACCTTGGCAAGGTTACAAACAAGGTCTGATTAAAAGTTACCATTTTATACTAATCTGCCAAAAATGCTAGGTCTGGCCAAAATTATCAAGACTAATGCTATAAAAAGAAAACTACATCATATATCAATTCTACACTTAAACTCCTTCAAAGCAGTCCCCTTCCTTCTTTATCTAGCATCGTTTCCATTACTCTTCTTTATGTTCCCTGTCCCTTCAGTACGTAAGTGATCATTGACTTCTACTTAGCTCTGTCTCTTGTCGCTCTCAATAATTTTTCTCTTGCCATCTCTTCTAAGCCCTTCTCCATCAACCATTTGCTCAAACCTAACAAGTACGCCTCGTGCTGATTCTCTCTCTCTCATCTTCCATTTATCCAACCTGTGAGTATTAATTTCTCCACGCATTGCTTCCTAATTACGTGTCTAAGGAACCTCATTTGTCTCTTCCTGATATTTATTATCAATTTTCTTCTCGTTTGCATCCTTTCGAACACCTCATCGTTGGACACGTGGTCCGTCCGTACCCTCAGTATCCCTCTGTAAAACCACATATCTGCTTCTTCAAGCCTTGCCTTCATCTCTGAAGAGATCGTTCAGCATTCACTTCCATACAGAAGGACAGATATCACATAGCAATCGAGCACTTTTTTTTGTTTCTAATGAGATTTTCCTCTCTTTCAGGACTCTGGCTAGCGTGTTTGACCATGCCAATGCGCCTTTGGATCTTCGTGTCGCGTTTTCCATCCTCTGTCAAAACACTTCCCAGGTATTTGAATTTTTTTTACTTGTTTTATTTTAGATTCCCCAACTTGCAGTTGGCATATTACTCTTCTCTTTTTACTGATGACCAAAATGGAAACATTTTGGAACTTTTTTTTTAGTATAAAATGCAGCTGCCGTGTCGCATTCCCTTGGACTTCCATAACATCACAAACCATATTAACAACTTTGGGCTATATTTGGTGAGACTACATTTGTCTTTGGTATATGTGCATGTGTGAGTTACGAGAGCTGATTAAAAATAAACACTTATTACTGCCAATCCAATAAAATACTTGGTGTGATCTAAATTATCGAAACTAAAGCTATAAAAAAACTACATCATATATCAATTCAGCATTTAACCTCCTTCGAAATAGTCTCCATCTAAATACACACATTTTATCCATCGTTGTTGCCATAAATGGAAGTATTCTTCGAACTCTTTCTTCGTGGTGATAGCGAGTGGCTGTCACACCGTTATTCTATTGGACTTCATAGACGTCTTGAAATCGTTTTTCATTCAAGTGGGATTTGATTTCTGAATACAAAAAATTCGCAATGTTTGATATCTGGGGGAATATGATAGTTGTCGAAGCTGAGTTATATTGTGCTTGTACAAATCCTTATAGTATGGTGAGAAGGCCACATTGTAAACCCCTACTTTCCATGTATAGCTTCCCTCCCTCTGTTCTATAAATATTTTCATGATCTCTGCTCCGACGAACTTAAATCTCTGGTGCCCTTGCTGCATGAGTTTGGCTTGTGCAACCAAACTGGCAACTGGGTCCCGCCGATTCACAGTTAGATCAACCAAATGCAGCCGACTATTCTACTCCAACAGCTTCTTTTCTCGAATTTCTCGCCTGTGGAGCTCTCTTCCATATTCTTACTTTCCTGACGGATAAAACCTCTAGGAATTTAAATGCAATGTCAATACCTATCACTTCACCACTTGACACCCTGTATATCTTTTCCTTTCTCTCTACCTTTGCAACAGTCATCACACCTGTATTCCCATCCTTCTCTTGCTCCTTTCTCTGACACCTTCTGTAACTGGTTCGTCTTTCTCTTTACTCTCATTCTATCTAATCTTTTTCTCTTATGTAATCCACTGCGCATCAGTGGCGTTACCGCCTTGCTTGGGATGAAACGATTAAAAAATCTATCTGTCTAGCTATCTATCTCAGTCAGTTTATATCTATCTATCTATCTATCTATCTATCTATCTATCTATCTATCTATCTATCTATCTCAGTCTTTTCATAGCTATCTATTTATCTATCTGTCTGTCTATCTATCTATCTCAGTCTTTTCATATCTATCTATCTATCTATCTGTCTATCTATCTCAGTCTTTTCATATCTATCTATCTATCTATCTATCTATCTATCTCAGCCTGTTTCTTTCTTTCTTTCTTTATTTCTATCTATCTATCTATCTATCTATCTATCTATCTATCTATCTATCTATCTATCTATCTATCTATCTATCTAGCCTGTTTCTATCTATCTATCTATCTATATATCTATCTCAGCCTGTTTCTATCTATCTATCTATCTATCTATCTATCTATCTATCTATCTATCTCAGCCTGTTTCTATCTATCTATCTATCTATCTATCTATCTATCTATCTATCTCAGCCTGTTTCTATCTATCTATCTATCTATCTATCTATCTATCTATCTATATATCTATCTATCTCAGCCTGTTTCTTTCTATCTATCTATCTATCTATCTATCTATCTATTTATTTATCTATCTATCTCAGCCTGTTTCTTTCTATCTATCTATCTATCTATCTATTTATTTATCTATCTATCTATCTCAGCCTGTTTCTTTCTATCTATCTATCTATCTATCTATCTATCTATCTATCTATCTAAATGCAAAGTCAATACACATCTCTTAACCACTTGATTCTAGTTCTTTCTACTTCACCCTGTATATCTTTTTCTTTCTCTCCACCTTTTCTCACTGTCATCACACCTGTATTCCCATCCTTCTCTTACTCCTTTCTCTGACACCCTCTTTAACTGCTTCGTCTTTCTCTTTACTCTCTTCCTATCTAATCTTTTTCTCTTATGTAATCCCCTGCGATTCAGTGTGCTTTACCGCCTTGCTTGGGGTGAAACGATTAAAAAAAACAATGAAAGTGAGTGAACACGCTACATCTTATTGCCCATGCCCGACAATGTTCAAGGTCTATCAAACAGTTTCCTTTATTCTCGAAAAAGAAACAAATAATGGCGATAACATGATCCTAATAATTCTTTATCTATTACTGTACTGTTCAAAAGTATTAAAGTTTGGAAGCTAACATTTGCTTTATTTCTTGTTTATTTTATTTTTAAATCCAGCTGATTTAAAATATAACCCTTTCATTAAACATTTTTAAAATTGAGAACTGACACTGAAAATGACTTTAAAAAATGAATGTTCTTATTATTTAGCTCTGTGGCGTACACGTTCGGGCAATATTTTTCGCCATTTAATGTTTGGAATATGTAATTCTACTCCATCAGTATAATAATATAACCCATTCAAAAAGATAGTGGATTGCTTTCCTCTTATCTTCACCACCAGTTTAATTAAAGATTATCCTGCAAACTTAAGATCTAAGGTGATGACGATATTTCATATATTCTTTTGATTTATTTTCTGTGAATTGGTGGGAGACATGAGGAAAGATATTGGGTTGCTTTCTCGTTACCTTCGGTACATTTTTAATTAAGGGCTGTGCTTTTATCTTCAGAAATAAGGCGATTAGGGCGTTTCTCAGATGTTTTCTTTACTTTATGTGAATCACGAGGACCCATGAGAAAATGTAGTGGATTGTTATCTTGTTAGCTTAGACACAGGTATAATTATGGACTGGTTTCTACACCAATCACCACTACCTACATATTACTTTTCTCCAATTTCTGTGAATTGATAGGACCATTTTCGCATTATCTTTGTTTAAAGTTACATGAAGGTTTGTCTTCTTATCCTCAGAATTGAGGTGATCATGGCTCATCACACATTTTGTTTCGTATTTTCTGTGAATTAATAGGAAATATTCCAAAAGATAGTAAATTGTTACCTTCGCAAAAAGTTTAAGTAAGGATTGTCCTTTTACCTTCAGATCTAAGGTGATCACGGCTCTCAATATTGATAGTGAGCTTATGTAAAATAATAATAATAAAAATTTTAATGCTATCAAATACTTGTAAAATATGGGGAATAGAAAAATCAACTATTTTTATTGTCATGTACTTCTAAAATTCGGGGAATATGAAATCTAACTATTTCTGGGAAAGAAAAGGGAAATATAATTTTTTCTTCTTTCGTGTTTGAAACGGACATTTCGGAAAGCTGAAAACGTTTAGCCAAAACAGGTGTCAGAATTATTCGATGAGGTCACGCGGGGCCAAGGTCCCTCGGCAGACTTTCTGATAAACAAGAGAGTCTGTGGGCAATTGAAAAGAATCGAAATACAATGTGAGCTGGCGGGATCTCATTCGTCGAGCCAAATCGAGTGGGCGTAAGGCGATTTCATTGGCCGAAGGCTTCCAGCCAGCCGGATTCCCAGAGAGGATCTAAACTTGTTATAAAAATACGGACTCGGCGAGAAAAATCAGTTTTACTCAGTTATTCAGCTTTCTTTTGGAGTTATTCAGAGGTTGGCTGAATTGCCATCAGTCGAAATGTAACGACTGTGGTAAAATTTCCCAACCGGGAAGACATGACACACGGCAGGTCGCCCACCATAGAACTAAAGAGTTAATTTCGAATGAAGCCTGCCGCCAATTAACTCAGGAAGTTAATTTGGAATAATGCGCCAACGACCTGAATCCCGAAAGAACTTTATTATTATTTTTTTATCAACGAGAAAATCGAAAATTCTGATTCTTCGTTCGCTCTACTTCGGTAAACTCCGTCAGATTCCGACAAGAACCCGAAAGAACATTGTTATTTTTCTTTACATCACCAAAAAAGAGAAACGGACAGCTCTAATTTTAGATAATACGGACTAGATTTTAGTGAAAATTTTAACAGCTCTGTCCACTTAAACGAAAATAACGAAACTCAGAAAAAACAACTTTTTGTTCTTAAGGATTAGAAGCTATGATGCTTTTCGCGAACTTTCTCTCTCTGTTGTAACCGGCATTTTCGACGATTGTATATAATTTTCGACAACTGTATTCCTGGGAAAAGAAAGACATTGTTTTTTTGTTTTGTTTTATATATATATAAAGACATTCTTCGTAGCTCTCCAGGCGTGTTCGACGTTGTTCATTTGTTTTATTAATTTTTTTTGTTTTTTGGTGCCATATTTATTTATTTCAAACCACAAGTGTACACCAGTGTCCGGACTGGCTCAAAAAGACGACTATTAAACTTGCCCGACACGACCTCTTGGTTCTAATCACAATGTGGGACAGTGGCGCGTTGCTGTGGAAGACGTCTTGTAAACTGGCTTTTGTGGCGACATCTTCGGACAAGAACATCACGACCAGCATCAGCGACCAAACCAACCGGCCAGCCGGGTAGCAGTGTCACCACTGGGATCGTCACGAGCGTCACATTAGACAGACGGCCAGCCCGGTTTGACGTGTTACATCTATCGGTGCCGTCTCGACCGGGATCTGACCTGAGGGTTGCCAGCCGGGTAAACGAGGTGTTACAGAGCCATTTTTTTTTTTTTGAGAAAAATATTTTATTGGCTTCCTATTGCTGTCTCCAGTTTTTTTAGTACTTTCCACAGTATGATCAATTATAATTTAATCAATTTCGTTGTATCGCCGCGGTTGATACGATACACAGAGAAAGTGTGCTACGGTATTATTCAGCACAATTTCCGGCGCTAAACGGATATACACAGAACAGTACAATAGGTACAAAATGGCAGACAAGACAAAACTTACAACACAGTGAGAAGGTGTTTAGATCGCAAGTCGCCGAAGTAATCAGTCCGACTATTACACCCGAGGACACCCGAATATTACGCCTTGGATGCTACTATTAGTTACTTAAATAGACAATTTCAGAACATAAGTCATTGTATCATTGAGAGTGTTGCATGGGTGTCAGACACTCTGCAACAATTTTTAAGAACATTTCCGTGAATGTAAAAGAACTCAGTAAGCCTTGATTTGAACTTGTATCTCTTATTCAGTTTTCTGCGTTAATAACTGTTACTAAATCCACAAGCGGTAATCATTGCAAAATCCTTCCCTTGAAGTAATGGCTACGAAGCCTGTAATATAGATATTATTCAATCTTCTTTCATCTGCGTCTTTGGACTATGTTAAACGATTACAAAATCTAGATATCAAAGAATACGTTATTTAACTTTTTGTTGGCACATTGTATTCGAGATGAAAGCCAAAGAACACATCGTTTGATAATTAGGAAAAATTATTGACGTATGATGTCAAACATCAAGTGAGAGATAAAAAAAGATGAAAGAATAAAAAATAAATAAAAAAAACGAAAAAAATAATACCCGGAAAAAAAAAAGAAGAAAAATAAGAAGAAAAACAATAAAGATATATTCATAAAAAGAAGCAAAAACAACTGTAAAAGAAATCGATAACAAAAAAGGCACTGAGGACTTTTGAAAGAAAGGCTTATATATTCACGATGAGACTCGAACAAAAGTCTCCCTTTCAAGATAAATTGCCTCATGCTGCCGGACAAGCGGACTCCTGTCCACAGAGCTTTCACTCTCTGTGAGAAGAGCGAAGAATTGTTGACAGTTGTTTAGTGAGGCGGGAAAATTTCGCGCTGAAGTTATGACCAACAATGGAGGCTGTCAGAATGCCTAGAAGCGTCATCTATTTGCCAGGCAGTAAACCAAGGGCTTAATCTGATTAGAAGACCCACAAATAATAATAATATACAAGGCAGAAGAGAACAAATTACCTGAAGAAAATAATGCAAAACACTTTTTATAACAACGTCACAAACCATATATTTTATCTCTAGGCGCAAAATTACGTTTAAAATATAGTTAAAGCAATAAAATTATATTTAAAATTTCGGTATTAAATAACCCCGAGATGTTGATATGTTACTAAACAAAACCAGTCAACCAACCTTTCAAGTCAAAATGCCTTTATGGATCTCTTCATATTCTTCTTTTATGTAACTTGTCCCTTCAGAACGGAGGCGATCATGGCCTTCCACGTTTCCTTATCACTGGTGGCTCTTAGCACGCTTTCTCCTGTAACGTCTCTCAGCCCCCGTTCTGTCATTCACCTGCTCAGGCCTTTTCAATATGTTATCCGCTGCTTTCCTCTGTCTCTTTTTCCCTCTATCTGGCCTGTTAGTATCGGGTTCTCCAAGCCCTTCTTCCCCATTGCATGTCCTAGGAACTTTAGTTCTCTTTTCATGATGCTCAGTATTAATTTCCTTTTCGTTTCCATCATTTTCAAAATCTCGTCATTGCTCACATGTTCGGTCCAGGATATCCGCAGCATCCTTCTGTAGAACAACATTTCAGCTGCTTCATGTTTTGCCTTCATCTTTGTTGATATTGTTCAATCAGTCAGTCAGTTAAGTGCCATACGTGATACACGCTTGGGCGATCATATCTCTTTCGAGACATGACTGACTGGGCAGAAGATTATCTCGAAGTAGGTTGCCATTGCTTTCTGCAGTAGACTGGTTGCCAGACAAGGCTATAGAACCCCATATGCCCTGTTATTTGACTCATAGCTAAAGGGAGAAAAGATGTATTAGATCATATTATTAAGTAGTAATTAGTGGGGGATCAGTTTATTAATTCATAACAATAGAGAAACGATCCCTCACTTTATGTCCAGTATTAAGTATGTTTTCAACTATTACATTCAGTCAGTCAGTTAAGTGCCATACGTGATACACGCTTTGGGCGATCATATCTCTTTCGAGACATGACTGACTGGGCAGAAGATTATTCCGTAGTAGGTTGACATTGCTTTCTGCGGTAGACTGGTTGACGACCAAGGTTATAGAACCTAATCTGTCCTGTTATTTAACCGATAACTGGAAGGAAAAGACGGATTAATACCTTTCCCAAGGGTATTTGTGTGTAAGTGAATGCAA
>JBBBDQ010001502.1:2905000-2918349 GCA_037127315.1 Ascarosepion bandense
TAGATAGATAGATAGATGTTATAAGTAGACTGAGATAAATGAACTCTGTAACTTGTATCTCATTTAATATGTTGCGATGATCGGTCTCTTCTACATCTTTGAGGAGATTGTCTTGGAATTACCGTTATCATCATCACCTATAAGCCTAAATGTTGCCTTTTACTATATAGTTACTCCCTCCTATGGCTCTTGGGCCTTGAACAAGAGCAACATCTTTGTAAAATATAATTGTTTGTTTTGTCTTTATTTTCTCTATGAGTCTAGATTTAACCTTTATTTTTCAAATATATAAATATTTGGGGACATATGTGTACCTTTTATTCTGTAACCCATGTACCTCGAGTGGCCCCTGGGACTTGTACTGGGGGAATATCACTGTAAAAAATGTACCTTTAATAATGCGCTAAAGAAGCCAGTGTCAGTCATTCTACAAGGGCTTAGGCGATCATGTCTCATTCGAAACATGACTGACTAGGCAGAATATTTTTCTGTGATCAACCGATTACCCACCAAGAATACAGAAACCAATCAATGGAAAGTGTGACACAGAGATCTGAAGACGAATTGGAATGGCGAAAGACGAGTTCCAGAAGCTGAGTAACGTATCAAGACACAGGAAAATGTCACTAGAAACAAAGAAGAGGGTAATAGATTGCTATGTGATGTCAGTTCTTCAATACGGCAGTAAATGCTGGACAATATTATCGAAGATGAGGCAAAAACTTTAAGCAACTGAAATATGGTTCTAAAGAAGGATGCTGCGAATATCATGGATCGAGCATGTGAGCAATGATGAGGTCTTGGAAAGAATGGCAACGAAGAAAATATTAATACTGAGCCTCAGGAAGAGACAAGTGAAGTTCCTGGGATATGCAATGAGGAAGGAGGGCTTGAATGATCTGATACTGCCTGGCCAGATAGAAGAAAAAAGAGACAGAGTAAGGCAGCGGATAACATATTTAAAGGGCCTGAGCATGTGGATGACGGAACGGGGGTTGCGTGTTGTAACAGACATGAGAAAACGTACCAAGAGTCACCAGAGATAGAAGAGGTGGGAAGCCATGATCGCCTGTCCTGAAAAGACAGAGCACATAGAAGAAGAAGAATTCGAACTCAGCTATCCAATTTATCGTTCCTAGCTGATACCCATGGCACCACAACGCTCATAAATTAAATCCTTACTTCCCGGAGTGTAAACGTTTTTCAAAGAATCAAGACAGCTAAAACGTGACCTTCATTTTTAATCATCACGTCTAAACGAAGCTTAGGGACCGATACAAATTCGAACGTTTTTCATATACAGGGGGGAGACAAATTAATGGAAACACCTTGAAATGTCAAGCAAATTTATTTTAATAGAGTTAGGACCGCTTTTGATTGTAATAACAGCTTTAATTTTGAGTGCGGTCGACCCGTACAAATTTTGAATTCTCTCAATGATGATGGTGGTGGATATTGACTCCTCACTAGTATTTTTTTCTAAAATGAACCATAAATGGTCAATGATGTTGAGATATGAAGACTGTTGTGGCCAGATAAGATGTTCTACTTCACTAGAATCTTCCATATGCCATTCAGCTACCCCTTTAGCCGTATGCATTGGTGCATTATCATGCTGAAATATGGCGTTTACTTTCCAAAACAATTCATGAACTGTAGAATAAAGTTGCTCACTTAAATATGGTTCTAATTGTTGACTTTAATTCAGTCAGTCAGTTAAGTGCTATACGTGATCAAAGAGACATGACTGACTGGGCAAAATATTTTCCCGCACTAGGTTGCGATCGCTTTTTTGCGGTATAATGGCTGCCAGCCAAGTCTATAGAATCCAATCTGTCTTATTATTTAACCCATAACTGGAGAACCCATAACTGGAGGGAAGAGTGGGATTAATACCTTTGCCAAGGGTATTTGTGCGTAAGTGAATGTAAGAAATTCAACTGGAACTCAAACTCGCCTCCGCCGATTTCTCGTTCCGAGCCGATATCCACTACACCACAATGCACATCCACAATTACTTATTACTAAAAAAAACAATGTTAGTTAAAATATGACGCGACCTACTAATATTAAATCAGAAACATAAAAATAAATACGCTTTTGACAGATTAATCAAATGTTCCAAATTATGATCTTAAGATTCTAGGTGTTTCCATTATTTTGTGCATCCCTTTGTATTCTTATTCATGTTCTCTCACATGCAGGACATAACAAGTCCCGCCCAAAATCCTCCACAAGTCCTCCAAAAGTCCTCCAATATCGATATTTCCATGGAAAGTTCTCAAACGAGATATGCCCGAGTTCCACAAATTTTAGCCTTCCCGGTTAAGACCCACCATGCTATGCCCACCTTGCTTCTGCAGCTGCCGCTTTGTGAAACTGATTCCCAAGATATTCGCTCGATCACTATAATATTTAGTTCTTCATGCCAATGGTCAACCGTCCTATTCTCTCATACGTCCGGATAAAATGTCCCTCTTACACTATAAGCCTTTACCTTGAGTTATTCCCATCACTTACACAGAGAAAACTTCACTGTAAATAAAAGGTAATTTCATGAAAGTTCTAGCAGTATAGCCCGGCGTTGCTCGGGTGTAATGAAAGCATAAAAACTAATTCATTGTCCTGGAAATCAGACTCTTTGGACGTTGGCCCGAAAAACGTAGGTTGTTGAAAGGTTGATCTCGAAGCCGTAGAAATTACTAAAATGAATGGATGTAAGCAAATTTTGATTTCCAGTATCGATGTCAAATAAGTTTTCCGTCGCAAACTGAAATTTGAAAGTTAAATAAGTCCTCTGAGTAAATGATATCATAGCTGAAACTAAGAACTATAGTTATACCTACTTAGAGCAAAACCCGAAGCAAAAACCAAAATAAAAGGGCTGAAAACCTGATTTTGATTAGACCTGATAGGATATCGGGGTACCAATTTCTAGAGAAATCGGAAAAAATAAGTAACCCACGACCTGACCGGAAGCGTAAAGAATATTTGTGTTAAGGTTGTGGAGAATCGAATAAAAATTGTGAATTTATATAAAGGACATACAGACAGATAGATAGACACACACAAAAACATTATGATTTTTATAGATATAGATAAACAATCCGGGACAGAAAAAAAAAATTCAGGTATGCCACCTGAAGGTATACCGTTACGTTTACCAAGGTATCAAGGCAAATGGACTTGTCCTTGATTTGGAAACATCATTTCTAAGTGTAAATTACGCACCGATACATGATTCGCACATTTTTCATACCAGGCTCGATGGATAAGTTGTTTAAGTGACGCAAAAATAAAATGTCTCATTTTAACTGATATATTTAACAATATCTAAACTTATGTCTCATTTTAACTGATATATTTAACAATATCTAAACTTATTTATAAACGGAAATTTGTGTGTGTATGTGTGTGTGTGTGTCTGTGTGTGTGTGTGTGTGTCCGTTACCTATAGACTCCGAAACGGCTGAACCGATTTTCTTGAAAATTTACACAGTTCTACTATAAGCGTCTGCGAGTGTTCTTAGCTAGGTTATGTGTCGAGGTACCCCCAATAAATATCGAAAATCGATAATCGAAAAAATCTGGTTATAGAAGGAGTGGTCTGATTTTTAATCAAATTTGATACACTCATAGACAAAGACATAAGAAACGATATTCAGAAGTTTCAAGGTTTCACTTCTTTCAGTGCAGAACATCGATAATATATATATAAAGCATGATATTTGTGTGTGTGTCTGTTTATCAGCATGTATGCCTGTATTTTTTCAGCCTTTTTATTTTTATTTTTTGTTTTGGGTTTGGCTCTAAGTAGGTATAATTGTAGTTCTTAGTTTCAGCCATGATACCATTTACTCAGAGGACTTATTTAGCTTTCAAAATTCAGTTTAAGACGAAAGAAACTTATTTGATATCGATACCAGGAAATCAAAATTTGACTTACATCCATTCATTTTTCTTTCAATCTACGGTTTCGCTTTAACTGGAAACAACTATTGCTTTTTAGTCTTTCGTGCCAACGTCCAAAGAGTCTGAGCTCCAGGACCATATATTAGTTTCAAATCTTTCATTACACCCGAGCAACGCCGGGTTATACTGCTAGTTTTTGATAAAATTCGAAGAAATAATAAGGAATTTTATTTGACTTTCTCTGGTTTCTCGTCTTCAGTAAATTTATCACAGCCCATTGTAGCTTAAATGTACCTCAATAAATAATTTCATGGCGATTGTTCAGATGAATTATCTGTAGTATCTAGATTTTATGAATTTCTGGTACGCAGTACTAGAATGGCGGCAAGGTCTCATCATTTCTCATTTGAATTGGCTAGATGTAACCGTAAGTTCTATGCTAATAGTTTCTTTTTCCCTTTTGAATATGATTTCTCGCCAACATTAATCCACATAAAATTATATGTAACGTCTACTGTTTTCTTGATTACTTATTTTCTATTGTTCCCGCTTTTTAATATTTTTCTCATTTTTCTTATTCTTTCTCACCCTGTGATCACTTGTTTTTCCGTTGATTTACTGCCTTGCATGCATCTACTGTCTTCATAATATATATATATATATATATATATGTGTGTGTGTGTGTGTGTGTGTGTGTGTGTGTGTGTGTATCAACGCAAGATTCGTATGTGGGCATAAATAAGTGTAAGTCTTTAAGCATGTATAAACATAAACACAGTCACATTTGTATATATATGTGGGGATGTGTGCGCATATGTGTATATGGATATATGTTAGTGTACATGGGTGGGTTAATTTTTGTGGGGTTACACATACATACGTATCCATGGAATTAGAAGTAGGTGTTTAGTAACTTGGTGGTCAACAACTTCGCGGCGGGTCTGAATACCCCCAACTAATATGACGCCAATGCCTCTGTCCTGACTCCTTCTTTTTTTCTTATTTTTCACTTTAGTTAAAAGAAATGCTTATTCCGGTAAAACTTTTGTACCAAATGGAAGTAATATTGTGTGGTCTGATCAAATAAGCTAATTTAGCTTATTGAAATGAATTATAATTTATAACCAATTTAAATGACGCGTTGAGTTTTCCTTTATAAATATAAATATAATATAATATAATATAATATAATATATATATATATATATATATATATGTGTGTGTGTGTGTGTGTGTGTGTGTGCGTGTGTGGTAATCCGCATACAGGTCTGTTTCGCTGTATCACAGCCCATCACTCCTTCCAGACATCCGATAGCTTCCATCCAGGATTGAAACTCGGCCGATTTGACATCAGTCGGCGATTCTACTCCTAAACTATCTGCGCAAAGTGGAGAAAGATTTTAGCGGATTATGTACGCATTTTTATGTAAACAAACGCCAGTAGCCAAGCGTGTATATATATATATATATATATATATATATATATATATATATATTAATTTATTTGTTTGAACATTATTTTTAATAGATACTTTTATTTGAGTCGATATATTTTTTTTTATTAAACAGTACATCTAAAATACAAAATATCCAGACCGCTTTCTCTCTCTCTCTCTCTCTCTATATATATATATATAGGTATGGATATTTTCAGGAAATTTTGCTAGAAGAACATGTATTATTCGAACTTGCGACCTCTAGAAACACAGTAGAAGCTGGCAATTAATCTGACGCGTCTTAGACCGCTCGACCAGGGATTATTTAACAGTCTGATCAAAGCCGAATGAAGCTTTAGGAACACAAATTCCTGATTCTTCGTCATATCTCTGCTCTGAAAGTGTCTCGTAATTTAAACAAATTTATACAGACATTATAAAGATTCAAGTAATGTCAAGGATCTTAGTAGTTTTACTGATAAAAGATATTTTTGCAACCAGGTTTTTTATTGTCAACCGCTCGATATCGAATTGTAGTTTGAGCGTTAATTGTTTTAGTGCAAAGAATTTGTCATTTTAATTTTGAGTACGTTCATATAGACTTCGATGTTTCATCAGGACACGGTTATGATTTCTAAACTCATCAAGGCTGGGTTTTTGATCATTTTGACTGTTGTGATGTCTTTTTTCTTTTTTTGACGGACTTGTACGAACGGCACCTCCCGTGCATGTGTGTGTGTGTGTGTGCGCGCGTACGTATATATATATATTTAGTTAGATAGGTGTAAGCTTGAATCCTGCGTTTCACTCTTTTGCGATCGTCAGACAAACTTTTTTTTTTAATCATATCACCCCACGATGCGCAGGGGGGCTACGTAAAAGTGAAAAGATTGGAAAAGAGAAAAATCGGAAACCACATCCTAAACAGGAAACAAGGGATGAGACTCTTCACCTGTTCAATAGACGTGGGTGGAGTGTGAACCGGGCGATAGTTTAGTCTATCTACTCCAATTGAACAAAAATTAAAATAAAAAAAAGAGTGAAAAGATTGGAAAAGAAAAAAAACCGGGAACAACATCCTAAACAGGAAGCCAAGAACTTATTCATTCATGGCTAGTCATGATACGAATTCGCTCTGACTGTATCCAATATTGTGGCAATTCAGTCTGTGTCCAAATAGAGCTTTAAAATTTAACAGACAAATTGACAAGTCGATAAAAACAAAATTTTGAAATTTGTGCATATATATATGCGTGCGTATATTAATCTTTATATGTGTCTGTTTGCCAGTGAATGTGTATATACTCGTCTATTTCCATGTGTGGATGTCTGTATGTTTATTTATGTGTACGTTCTTTCTCCTCCACGTTTAATTCATGAATAACTTTCTAAATCTAATAAATTGTTAAACTTAGAAATTTTTTTAAAATTTCGCAACAATAATACAGCAGATATAATAGTTAATTAATAATGCTGATCTCAATTTAATCAAATATTAATACTAATGCCCCCCCAAAATTATTTTTGAGACTGCTCAAATATTCTCCAAATTAGAAGTTACTTTTTCTGATTGGTCCACACTGTCTATACAACAATGCCTCCCTGATTAAAGGGGCTTTGCTTGTTTTTAAATTTTAAAACCCTTCAACTGGAAATAAACCTCATGATTTGATAAGACACAAGAAATGTCAAAACAAAATAGCTACTTTTGTTATAATTTCTGAATAAATATTATTAGCTCTACTTTGTATTGAGTACTTTTTTAAGGATAGTGTTTCTTTGGATACAGAATATTATTTCATCCATACTTACCTTATATATATATATATATATATATATATATATATATACATATATACTTTCTAGTCCTGCTCTGAAACCCAAATAAATTATGAAGGATACGAAGTGACATAATATAATTTCTAAATAAAAAAATTGTAATTAATATTTAACACACTACGTTTTTCCTTTAATTCTTTCTAGAGTGTAGTACACAGGTACTATGGTATTAATATATATTTGTGGGTATGTCTGTCTATATGTCTGTCCCTATGTGCATACCAACACATGTTGCACACATATTCATACATCCACGCATACACGGTTATTTGATTTCCCGAACATTGTTTCAGTTTGTCTAACAACCCCTTCTCACTTTCGCTTAATTATTATTGAATTGTATTCAAATTGTTGGCGTTGTGGAATCTCCCCCTTTTGTATATGACAATGGATTCGACTGAGTGTATAGATAATTCTAGCATAGAAAGAACAGTGAAAGATCTGCAATCTCAGAAGACCATAGATAATTATCGGCCTTTAACGATGTTAAATACTGACTTAAAGATTTTTGCCAAGGTCTTGACCTGCCGTTTGCAGGCTGTCCTCCCTAGTCTGAATGGCCCCGAGCAGACTTGTGCTGTGAAGGGCAGGACTATTCAGGACAACCTTCATTTGGTACGCCTGATCATCGAGAAAACCGACACTGAAGCCGCGCTGATCAATTTGGATCAGTCCAAGGCATTCGATAGGGTTGACCATCGCTTTTTGGAGTCTGTCCTTTCCGCCGCCGGTTTCGGGCCGTACTTTCGCTCCTGGATCCGACTGCTGTATGAGTCCCCCGGTGCGCTGGTGGAAGTGAATGGGGTAAGATCGAAGCCTTTCACATTATCTCGCTCCATTCGTCAAGGTTGTCCACTTTCGCCTTTGCTTTACGTTCTTGCGTTGGAGCCTTTCCTTCGCAAGTTAAAGGCGAATCCGGTCCTTCGCGGAATTTCCCTACCTGGTGCTACCACCTCGGCCAGGTACTCCGCCTATGCTGACGACGTTTCGGTTTTTGTGTCGAGCAAAGCCGTGATTGACGAAGTTAGCAAAGAAATCAGATGCTATGAGACGGTGACAGGGGCCAAGATCAATCGCGATAAGTCTGTCGGCTTGCGATTGTGTGCGTGGAAGGGAGTTTCTCTTCCCGGACATTTCCTCTGGACGGACTGGCCGATCAAGATTCTCGGCGTCTTTTTCGGTCCTGATCTCCAGTTGGAAATGAATTGGTCGGAGGTTCGAGAGAAGGCCGTGGGCGCAGTTCGTCTGTGGACTGGGAGGAATCTTTCCTTAAAGGGGAGGGCGGAAGTATGTGCCTCACACATCTACCGATTCTTCTTTACCGACTTTCCGCACTTCCTCTCCCGTGTGCCATTCGTTTGGGACTAATACAGCTCTTGTTCTCCTTCCTTTGGGGAGAAGGCAAGGCTCCCAAGGTGCGTCGCGAGATCTGTTACCTTCATCCTTCTGAGCGCGGTCTGGGCATGCCTAGCGTTGAGATTCGTCAACACACGCTTCGCATTAGATTCCTGGATCGAATGTGTATGCTGGCGGATGAGAACGGCGCCCTCGTTAAAGAGGACGTCCATAAAAACTTTCCATCCCTGAGAAGTGTGCATTTGTCGGAGGAGGAGGCCGGCCGTACTCTTCGTGGCGAGTGCTCCTTCTATAAAGAATGTCGTTTGGCTCTCCAGTTTCTCTTGCGGGCTACGGATGGCCTCTCCAACTCCCAAGCGTTGTCTCTTAAGGCATTATATCGGGTGTTAGTTAGGGGGGGGGCGTTCAAGATGAACTAATTGGCGAGCTCGGGCTTACGAAGCAGGAGGCTCGCTCCATATGGCCTTGGGCACCTGGGTTGAAATGTCTCACTAACGATGAGGCATCACTCACCTGGCTGATGATCCGGAAGGCTCTCTGGGTAGGCAAGAGGCTTAATGCAGCGGGCCTAACACCGAAATCAACCTGCGTGCGTTGTGGGTAGTCGGCGGAAACCGTCGATCATGCCTTCTTCCACTGCAGTGTTGTTGCTCCGTTGTGTAAGTTTCTTGAATATCTCATGGTTCGTATGCTGCGTGGAAAGTTCTTTGTCCTTGAGGCTAGTTATATTTGTAGCAATGTCGTGCCTCCGTTATCTAGGGCTGAGCACTATGTGCTCTTTTGCTTACTAGGTGTTATGCGAGTCGTGATTTGGACGATGCGACAGAAGGAATTCTATGGTGATGAGAAGTTTACCTCTTCCCAGCTGATCTTGTTCTTTAAGCATCAGCTTAAAGTCAAGATCAGGACGGAAAGGAAACGACTCACTCCATCTGAATTTGGCAAAAGGTGGGTGAGTCTTGCGCGTTTCTGTCGAGTGAAAGGTGCTGACCTGGAGTGGTTGTTTGATGCTGGTTAGGCATCAGGATATTGGGTGTGCTGGGCAGAACATGTGCACCCCTTCCCTGTTAGGTTAGAGTAGGGATTGTTTGATTTTTCTGTTGTTTTTTCAATGTTAACTTAGCTAGGTTATGATTGCTCATTGGCCTCCTTTTCTTTTTGTCCCCATTTTTTCTTTTAGTTTAATCCCCCACCCTTCCCGCTTTAGGTGTTCAGATATGTTAGTTCTTCGGTGGATGCGTGGCGTCTTTCGTTATTTTTCAAGTGTGCTTTTCGTTTTTGTTATAATGTTTAAATGCGTGAGTAATTGTGTGAGTAATTGCTGATCGGATAAGTGTTTTTTATAATATTCATAAAGCCACGCATTTTATTTCGTCCGGGGAAGTGACTTTACTGTCACAATATTAGAGTAGTGGGGGGGGGGGCTTTTATTACTGATACGATTTTATTTAGTTTCTTGTACATATCGTTTATTCATTGTATAAAATCATTGGGGATATTTTAATGTTGTTATTTTCTGCCCATGTCCTCCACTGAACATTGTATATATGGGAGTTAAGTAGGACTGCATAGAGCAGCTGAGGTATTAGGGTGGACGTGGTAAGAATGGTAAGTAAAAATGTGGTATTATGGTGTAAGTTTTATTGTAAGTGTGTCAGGGTCGACGAAAGTGAATAGCTAAATTAAACTAGGACAGATGAAGACCAGCCTTCCTCATCCCCAATTTTGGCCTTGTGCCACATTTTTTGTATGAATGTACGAAAATAAATACAAGATCTGGAATCTCAGTTGTAGTTAAAGTTTACATCGGAGAGTAATTCATAGAGTTCCGTTACAGTTATCGAAAAGTTCCTGCAGATACTGAAGTTACCCAGAGACCAGACTAGCTTTGAGCTCCACTCAGCTAGAATAAGTTACCCGGGCATACTATTTCACTTTAAGATTTGTATATAGTATTATTTCTATGAATATTATTCCTGAATTAACTAACCCGCGTTCCAGTTTGTATATTATGTTCAATATAACCTATTTTCTATCTCCATACTGGTTATTGTTGTTTATTATTTTCGCAGTTCCTCCTCCGGAATCCACAACTGTTAGACATTGTTTTTTCGTCAGCGAATTTTCTATAAGTTTTTTTCTCGTTTGACCTCGTCTGCAACATCACTTAATCTTCCCTCTAAAGGTGATTAGCAGTAAGCGTCTTATCGTCAAAAAACCACCAGCGACAATCACAGCAACGGCTTAAACAACCTGGTAGCTCGACTCCAGTCGCTTTCTCAACAACGTGATGTGGATTCCCTCTGTATTTTCTAGAAATTATTTCCGGACTTCAGCTCCGATGAGCTTAGCTCAATGGTGCGCCCTCTACATGAATTTACCCGAGCTACTAGACTAGCAACTAGGTACCTCTATTTTACAGTGAAACCAATCAAATGTAACTGTAACTTCCCCACCTGTGGAATTCCCTTCCGTTTACTTCCTTCTCTGACATCTACAATCTCCAAGAATTTAAATGCAATGTCAATTACCATTTCTTATCTCCTTGACTCGCATCCTTTCCCCGATAATCCTTTTATCTTGTTCTTCTTCCTTTCCATTCTCATGCAGCTCTCTTCACACCAGTGTTCACATCCTTCTCTTACCTATTCTCCGACACCCCCTGTGACTTGTTCCTAATTCTATTCACCCTCTTTTTATGTAACCCCCTGCTCAACAGTAGCAGTACTGCCTTGCTTTGGGTGAAATGGTTATAAAAATTAAAAGAAAACAATTAGATATTTTTTCGTTCCATTAGACAAGTGATTCTCTAGATTGCGTAGAAAAATGGTAAAAGACATTCCAGTGAGTTTGCTTCGTTTCAGTGAAAAATAAAAGAAAGAAAAAGTGTTCCTCCTTTGCCCTTAAAAAGTGGACTCTATGAAGCAATCTGCCACTGCTCTAGATAAGAAGTTTCTGGTTTTCAAAAAGTTCGTTAAACTGTCTGTGACAAAAGTTAAAGTTGTTTTTTTTCGTCAGACCCACAAATAAAGAGTATTTAGTGCAATCAATTCGCTGAAAAGCTCACTAGAACGGAGAATGGAGTCAGATTCATCGCAGTAATATAGAACTTCCTAGAGAATAACAAAGCCTAAAAAATGTGTAGGTTGTTGAGACCCTGATGAAAAAATACGATAAAATAGGCTGCAGTATGTCCCTCAAAGTCCATATAATTGCGGCTCATTTTGATAAATTCAGGGGGAACATTAGGTTGTTCCCAAAGGAGCGTAGTGACCAAAACAAGTTCTACATTTAAAAATTTAAATCCTAAGTACTGACTCATTGATTGTTTTTAAAAAGTAAACGAATTTTCTCGAATTTACAAACATTGCTTAGCACACACGCAAAAGCGAAGCAAAAAAACAAAACTTGCGAAATTTCAAACCTCAACGCGAAATGTTTTTCGACCAATAGAAAACTAGAAAACAACTAAAAAAAAAAAAATTCAAAAAATCATTTAATTATGAAAAGGACATTTCTTTTACGGACGCTTTTCGCGAAGTTTGTTTGTCGTCCAATGAAAAGGCCTATGGGACCTAGATGCCAATCAAGCCAGTCAGTCAGGTAAGTTCAATACGTTATACACGTTTGGGAAGTCATGTGTCAAAAACAGACATGACTGACTGGGCAGAAGTTTTACCAGCAGTAGTTCGCCATTACATTTCTAATTGTTTTCTTTTAATTTTTATAACCATTTCACCCAAAGCAAGGCAGTACTGCTACTGTTGAGCAGGGGGTTACATAAAAAGAGAGTGAATAGAATTAGGAACAAGTCACAGGGGGTGTCGGAGAATGGGTAAGAGAAGGATGAGAACACTGGTGTGAAGAAGGAGAAGAAAACGATGTACGGCGCGACCTTACGTCCGGGTCGTGGTTGAATTTTCTCCCATTACATTTTAATTATGTCTCTCTCTATCTGCTCCCATTTGACTGACTGACTACGCTGATCGAAACCTTTATAGTCATTTAGATTTTTCGCACTGGATCGCTAACTCTTGCAAATCGCTTTCATTGGTCAGAAAATCAATTTCACATCTACACGCGAAATCCGGTTTCGACTTTTCTTTAAGCATATGGTCAATCACTTTTCTATTCGGCAAAACCGGGATTTCACAAGTTATTGTGAATTTTTGGAAAAGTGAAGAAGAAGGTTGCTTTTAAATTTTCTGTCCGCCCCATATGTAGCGATAAATCAGCGAGAGGCTTACCACATTCAATCTGAGGGCGAGAGGTTGGTAGATGACTCCGACACGGAATTGGAGAAGCTTTTGGATATTATCGAAGATGAAAAGTGCGGTCTGGTTAGTGCCAGCCGAAATATATCAATAGGAGTCCATTTCGGCCTGATTTGGTTCTTGTAAATGTCAAAAATTGTATGAGGAGTCAGTTACTTACTGAAGCAGCACAGGGAGCCGACCATTATAGCTGTATCTTTAGCGATGGCTTTTATGCATTATTTCAGTTTGAGTTTAGAACCCACCAGTCTCTCAACACTCGGTAGCGCTCTGGTGAGACATCAGTAAATTTCAGAAATATCATTATGCTGTTCATGAAAGCAAAGTGTTAAGAAAATATTAATTTTTTGTGTTTAATCAGAAAAGAAAAAGAAAGTTTCTACCTAAAACAAAAAGCGTGTTACATAGTGTTACTAACTGAATAATTTCATTAGAAATTACTAACAGAAGAGAAGTACATGATTGCTGTTTGATTTCAGTTCTTCAATATGGCAGTGAATGTTGGACAATATCATCAAAGATGAAGGAAATA